>CM034156.1:499270319-499467819 GCA_019776745.2 Taxus chinensis
AGTACCTTGTGATTTTTTATTGTTTGTAATTTTTTTCATTTTTTTGAGGTTTTTTAATTTTTTATGGTTTTAGGGTAAGTTTAGGCACTAAGAGGTATCTAAAATGGCACCTATGCACAAAAAATGATGCCTATGTGCCACTATCGTAGCACATAAGGATCATTTTTAGTGCCTATAAGCACCTATGGCAAGGGAGGGTTGCTATTAAAATGGCACCTGTGTATATAGTGCCTATATTTTACATTGGCGTATGTTTGAGATTTAGTTGGTGCCTACTGTAGGATAGATTAGTTCCTTATGTTCAATGGTCGATTGAAAGAAAAAGAATGACACTTATGTGTCAAAGGTGGGGGAATGGAAATGGTGTCTATGTTCTAAAATGACGCCCATGTTATGAAATGATGCCTATGTTATGAAATAACGCCTTTTATGAAATGGCGAGTTTGACATAAAGTGGCGTCTATGTTGATGAAATGGCACCTATGCCATAAGGTTGGGAGTTAGGGTTTTTTAAGGGGTGGATTGTTGAAAATAGAAGTTAATAAGTCGGGTAATGATGGGTGGGGGCTAATATAAGTTGTTTGATGTGTGCACGAGGTTTTAGGTGTCGTTCAAGTTAGGCATCGATGTTCATCCTCCTTAACACATTTATTAGGGGGTTTAGACCTGGAGGTGGAGGATGATTAGGAATTTTTGTTGCACATACTGGGAATACATCATGTAGTTATGATGTCATTTATGTGGGCATAACGAGGCTTATTGATGACACTGGAAGAACGATGGCACTCGAAGATGAGTACTTGTTAGCTACAAACGAGAGAGATGACAGTGACATTAGAGGATGTTCTACCAGATATATTAGCTTCCCATGGAGAGGGAGCGGGTGGTATGGCATAGGGGGATACCTGGAGTGTGATTGAGGCTTTTGATAGATGTGGAGGATGCACCGCACCAGGGGTTGTGGATAGACTTAGGGATGTATTTTAGAGAGGGGTACATGGAGTAGGTGCTGATGTTATTAGGCTCCTTGATCAGATGCATTTTATTTCTAGATGATGGAGGTCGATATTTTAGTATTGGATTTACAGGTGTGGTCCATGTTATGTGGCAGTCTGAGACTGTGTTTGCATGGGATCCGTGTGTTATTGACACGTTTGTACCAAGACTTACACAGGGTAGCCTATCGGAGAGGTAACAATATGAGAGAAGGCATCCTTATTAGATCTATGGAGCTATGACCATATAGCACTAGGTAGGCCACTCAACATCTGATAGTAGTGACGGGTCAGGGAGCTATCAGTATATGGGTGATATCTTTGCATGGGAAAGAGGGAGCATTTAGGAGAGATGGACTAGAATAGGAGCCAGATAGATGAGCTATAGCCAGGAGATATTACATGGAGGCCATACCTACAATATGAGGCATGGGAGGGGGAGCAGGTTTAGCTAGGGAGGATCTAGACACCATTCTATTTGATGGAGGGCTAACCATACATGATAGATAAGTATCGGCCATATCATGTTATGACAGTTTTGCACGATTCAGGACATTCTTATGGGCCACTATGTGTTTACACGTGAATTGCATGAGTGTTCTGAAGACTGGGGTGTTGCTATGATTCTAGTAAATATGGTGAGGACCAATTTTGATGAGTTGTAGGTTATCCCATGGGAACCTTTACCAATGGTGGAGGATCCAAGGACTGTTCATGGATATGTTGAGTGGTGGGGAGGGATTAGACCGACTAGATTGACATGGCCTATCAGGTGGGATGAGATTTTTTCATGGATCACTGATAGGTATACAAGGGGATGTCATAAGGGCAGGTAATAATGGTCCATATACCATAGGGTTAGGTAGAGGAGGAGCTATATTGGGCACCACCTATTATAGTATTGGGTGGTCCTCCAGTGCAATAGCAAGTGGTTCACTCACATGTACAGGATGCACTAGTTCGAAGTCTAGATAGGCCTGATGTGGATGTGATGGAGGTAAATGATACTATGAGGCCATTATATGATAGTTATTCTATCACATGTGGATACAACAGGACCATCTGGCTCATGTGTGATAGGAACAAGGGTTTTAGTGCCAACCAACATAACGGGGTCAGGTGATATAGGTGCCGAGCTACATGCTCATATTAATAAGTTGAAGACAGAGGCTTGTGCATGAGCTGTGGAGATAACAAGGTTGTGGAGTAGAGGGGATGCACAATTGATAGAGATAGGGGACTTGAGACAAGTAACTAGTATATTGATAGTTGTTGATGGGTCAAGAGGTAGGGAGGAGGGATGTATAGATTGATAGTTATAGGGGAGTTGACACAGATACAACATGAAGTGGAGGGTTTGAGATAGGAGTGAGATCATGATTTACAACATCGTGATAGGTATCAATGTCAACGTGATACTTGTAGATAGAGATATGGCCCTTTGGATGCAGTGAAAGAGGGAGTGAGACATAGGGTGGTTCGCAGGGAGCAGGACCAACAACACCCCTACTACGTCTTAGGGAGTAGAACGGAAGACACCTCTTGGAACAATATCAGGTCGTATTGGAGGATATGCCATACTATGAGATCCTTATGGCTCATCAGTTGTCAGAGGCACAATGGTATGCAAAGTACCTAGCTGAGTAGAGATTTAGACATCTGACGACCTTAGGGAGTACCGCTAGTGTCTTACAGCCTCCACCAGATGGTGCAGGTGATGATACTAACATCTCAGTGCAATGATGAGTGGCCTTTTTTATAGGTGTACATATGTGGTGATAGAGACTATTATTGTTTTATCATATCATGTATTTTATTGGATATTTAGTGATTATGACTAGTTATGGTTGCATTTTTGATGTATTTGTATTAATGACACATGATGTATTATTTATTTTGTTGATGAGATCATGATGAGCTACGATGATGTAGTATTTATTTTGTATTGATGATATTGATGGCATGAGTTGATGTTATTATTAGTGTAGATGTGATGATAATGTGATGATTATTGTGATGTGAATTATTATAGTTATCATCTATGATGTTATTTATGATGATGATGTTGTTGATGAGATAAGGTTATGCAATTTTTTTTTTGATGATATGTTATGGTGATGATGTCATGGATGATTATTTAATTTAATTAATTTTTGTTATGATGATGTATATGTGGTTTCTATAATGTCTGTGGAGGTAGTTCTAGTAATATTTTAGATAATCCAGGGCTTGAAGGCGTTTCTCATCCAAGATTTTTAGTTCTTGAAGGTGATGGACATGATAGTCCTCATCATCAATGAGGTGTTTAAAATAAATGCAGAAGGAAGGGAGCTCGATCTCAATAGGCAAGATTACTTTAGTGCCAAAGATGAGGGAGTATGGAGTGGATCCAGTGGGGGTGTGGATGGATGTGTGATTGGCCCACAAGGTAGGATAAATTTGTGCATGCCAATCTCATCTTGCTAGACTAATAATTTTTCAAAGGATGTTCTTTAGTGTTTCATTTGATGCTTTAGATTAGTCATTGCCTTGTAGGTAATATGGCATGGAAAATTTAAGTTTAATGTGGAAATGCTCACAAAGTTCATGGACTTCTCAATTTTTAAAGGACTTTCCATTGTCCATGATGAGAGCAGATGGAATATTGTAGCAGAAAATGATGTGGTTAAGGATAAATTTAGATTTTTTTTGCAGGTAACATAGGTAAGTGGGATGTCTTCGACCCATTTAGTGAAGTATTTCTTGGCATTAATAATAAACTTGTGACCATCAGAGGAGGTGGGATTCAATTTTCCCATGAAATCGAGACCCCGTGTGGAAAAGGGCCATGGAGTAGTAATGGGTTGCAAAACTTTGGATGGGGCATGGATAAGATCGGCATGTTTCTGGCATGGGACACATTTGTAGATGTATGTACATGCATCTTTATCCATGTTAGGCTAGTAGTACCTGGTTTGTAGAATTTTCTTAGCCAGTACCACACAACTGGTGTGAGCACCACAAATGCCATCATGAACTTCCTTAAATGCTAATTTGGCCTCTTGGGAATCAAGGAATCATAACAAGGTTTTGTCAAAGACTCTACGATAAATGGTGTTTCCAAGCATGGTGAGTTAGGAGGCGTGTTGGATTAAGGCTTTGTGATGGCTATGGGGAAGGTTAGCTGGAAGGGTGTGATCGCGAAGATAGGTTTAGATGTCATGGTACCATGGGGACTTAGGACTAAATAATCTCACATACCATCTCTGATTCAGGTTCATCATAGGTTGGCACCATGAGTTGTTCAACCAAGAGTTGTGAATTGGGGGTATCGGAAGGCATGTCCAGTAGAGAGCCAACAATTGCCATATCA
Source organism: Taxus chinensis (assembly GCA_019776745.2). Taxonomy (NCBI): domain Eukaryota; kingdom Viridiplantae; phylum Streptophyta; class Pinopsida; order Cupressales; family Taxaceae; genus Taxus; species Taxus chinensis. The sequence goes on from CM034156.1 coordinate 499,274,667, forward strand.
TTGCTGATTTTTTGTTTGCATGGGGGACCTGCTCAAACTGAATGTGTTGGACAAAGCCCTTGAAATTGTCCACCATTTGTTTGTAAGGAACCACTTTGTCTTATTTGGTAGAATATTCATCATTAACATGTTTGATGATTAGTTGTGAGTCACCAAAGACATTGATATTTTTGATGTTCCATTGGATGGACATTTTTAATCCAGTGATGAGTGCCTCATATTCAACTATATTATTGGTGCAAGGAAAAACGAGCTGAAAATCCTTAGGAATTAGATCTCCTTAGGTTTTGAGAAATAGAATGCCCACTCTTGAGACATGATGTGTAAAAGATCCATCGAAGTATAATGTCCATGTGTTTGATTCTTCAATGGTCAATATGGATTCATCTGGGAACCATGTAGTTAATGGCATGGAATCAGAAACCGGAGCTTCTGTTAATTGATCTGTCATTACTTGTCCTTTTATAGCCTTTTGATTGACATATTTGATGTCTAACTCACTCAAGAGCATGATCAATTTATCCATGTGCCTTGTTAAAGCCGATTTGGAGAGTAGGTACTTGAGTGGATCTACCTTGGCTATGAACTTAACCGTATTGTTTAGTATGTAATGTCACAACTTTGAGAGGTAAAAAACAACGGTAAGATATGCCTTTTCCATAGGAGTGTAATAAGCTCATATGTAATTAGTGTTTGGCTTAGATAATAAAGGTCATGTTCTTTTCCATGGACATCATGTTGAGCTAGGAGAGCTCCCAAGGCATGTTGAGTAGCTAAGATGTATAGAAGAAGAGGCATTCCTAGAGTAGGAGGTACTAACACTGGAGGATGCAGTAGATATTCCTTGAGCTTGTTTAAAGAGGTTTGACATTCTTCGTTCCAATGGAATTATGTTCCTTTTTGAGAAAATGGTGAAATGGATGGCACTTGTTGGCAAGTTGCACAATAAATCTCCGGATGGCTTGAATTTTACCCTGTAGGCTTCTTAGTTGTTTTAGGTTTTTAGGAGGAGGTATTTCAACCACAGTTTTAACTTTGTCTGGGTTAATTTTGATTCCACATCGTGAGATAATAAATTCAATTATCTTTCTAGATGTAATGCCAAAAACACATTTCTTGGGATTGAGTTGAACGTTGTATTCTCGGAATTCTCTCAAAGATGCGATGAAGAACCATGGGATGTTCCTTGCGAGTCTTATATTTTCCCAAGACATATCATTGACATAATCCTCAATAATGTCGTGCGCCATATCATGAAATATGATAGTCATAACACATTGGTATGTAGCTCGAACATTTTTTTGTCCAAAGGGCTATGACTTGGTAGCAAAACATGCCCAAGGCGTAGTAAAATTTGTTTTATGTTGGTCTTATTCTACAATGTTGGTCTGATTGTAGCCATAAGAAACCATCTATGAGAGACAACATCTCATTTCCAACTGTAGAATATACAATAATGTCGATTATTTGGTAGTGGAAAATCATCTTTAGGGAAAGCTTTTTTGATTTCACGGAAGTCTGTATAAATTCGAATGCCCCCAATATTTTTTCCTACTAGGACAATATTGGAGATCTAGTTAGAATAGTCAATAGGTCAAATGAAACTGAAATGAAGCAAATTTTATAATTATTCCTTAACAATCAACGCAAATTTTGGATGTATCTTGCATAGTTTTTTTTAAACTGGCTTTGCATCTTTACGCACCACAAGATTATGAATGACTAGGGATGGATCCAGACTAGGAATGTCCACATAGGACCATGCGAATATGTCTGAGAATTCCTTTAGGAGTGTTGTAAAGGTGGTTTTATCTTCTATTGATAAGGATTCCCCCATTTTGAGGATCTTCAAATCTTCGTCCATGCCAATTTTAATTTCTATGGTTTCCTCAATTAATGATGTTGAGTCGTCCTGTAGCATTTCAGGAGCTAGAAGAACTTGATCCATAGCTAGATCTTGTTTGGGATTTGGGGAATCTTTGAAGAATTATGCAAGAGGATCTTCCTCATTAAGATGGTAAGATAAGTTGGGATAGGGATATTAGATTGGGATTGAAAAAAGAGGGTAGAATCATGTTCGCCAAAGTAGGCATCAACATTCAAACATACATGGAAACCTTTCTTATGATCGCCAACAGGTATATTATCCCGAGTTCTCATGAACTTAAGAATTATTTTGTCATTCTGAAATGAATCAAGAGAGACATGCTCCTATTTTTATTCATACTAAATAAGTTGGGAGTAGGTGAGAGAAACATTGATGGCAAAAACATGGGTTTCATGAAAGAGATTAGTGGTGGTGAAGTCTTCGTACTGGATGTAGATGGATCTTGTTTCGATGGTGCCTATGGCCACCTCAGTTGTGTTGGTAGTATCATGAAGTTCATTGAAAATGCTTTCACCAGGTGGTTGATACCCTAATATGTGGTCATCAAGGTTAGGGATAATAGTAATGGGTTCAGGGATGCCTTATTCATTGCGACCTAGTCCTTATCCAGAATAACCCATGCGAGTCATCATTTTTTTAGGGATCAAATATTTATTGTTTGAGCATCATGGATGATATAGAGTCATTGATGATCCATGTGGTGTCAGATGGCTCGAGGTACTCATAAAAAAAGTACCCAAAATGGATAAAAGTGGATGAGCCCAATGAATATTTTTGCCTTTTGTTTTGACACATGTCGGGCCTGTCATGCTGTTTAGGTGATAGTGGTAGCTGTTCAATGCTAAAAGTTTGATATTCCCCATACCCTGTGGATTTCATCTTGAGAGATGGAGTAGGTAAAAGAGGAGAGGACATGGATGGAGTGGGTAAGAGAAGGGCAGATGAAGATTAAGTGTTGTTTGAGGTGGATGGAAGACTGTCGGGCAAGACACGTGAAGTTGTGGATGATTATGGAGATGGAGATTGTGATGGTATAGTTTTGGTGATAGGACAATATGGTTCCCGATAACCTTCTACTTTGAGTTCTTGGCAATATTGGAAGGGTTGAGGGTTGCCCTGAATGGTGACTTCTATTTCGTCATGCTTGAATTTAAGACATTGATGTAATGTAGATGGTACGACATGCATTTCATGAATCCATGGTTGACCAAGCAATAAATTATATGGGAAATAGATGTCCACGACATGTACTAGGGTGGGGAACATAACAGGAATGACATTGATAGGAAGATATATATTTCCCACCGATTTTTGTTCAATATTATCATATTCTTTGATCGTAATGATATCATATCTTAGATCTAATTTGTTGTACCCTAATTTTTGGATGAAATATAAGGTATAAAGATTAAGTCTAGATCCGTTGTCCACCAATACACGTTTAATGTGGGTGTGTTCAATATATACCTCAATGTATAGAGGAATATTATGTGTTGGGCCATGTATTAGTAAGTCTTGCTGGGTGAAGGTGAGTGGAAGCGTTGGATGGGGATAAAGATGGGTGATGTGGGCTTGGAATTGTGTGGGATCGATATCATTTGGAACACATGTTTCTTGAAGGGTGCAGTAAAGGATGTATTTATGTACAAATGATGTTTTGATAAGATCCATTATAGATATTTGTGTGGGGGTCTTCTCAATTTATTTGATGATGTTGTATTGGGCGTGCGGTGAAGGATTAAGAGGAAGATGGAGTAGCTCATTGGACCACTATACGATCCTTCGAGTGGTAACTACACACTACGGGTTTTTTGAGGGACCTTTGACTTCGATGGTACCTACTTGGTGTGGGGAATGATGGATGTGGCCAACAAGAGACTCATATTGGAATGGTATGTGGTGGTAGTTAATGTGATTAGAATGGTGGGTGGATGATTTAGGGTTTTTCCCAAAATTCTATTGAACCTGATTCGAAAGATGGGTCTAACCATGATTAGGAAGTGGATTCTGATAGATTCCAAACTTCTAATTTTGGGAGGAGGAAGATGCATTGTACTCGATTTTAATTTCACCTCAGTCAATCAAATCTTGGATATAAGTTTTTAGTTTCATACACCTATGGGTAGCATGACCTTTGATTTTGTGAAATTTGCAGTACTTGTTCTCTTTAAACCACGAGGGCTTAGGATGAGACTAATCAATTAGATGAGCTTAGGGGAAAACCACCATATTAATAGTGATTAGTTTTTCAAGGATGGCTTCAATAGACAAGGGGGTGTATGTTCTTTGTTTCGAGTCTTGGGTGGACCGAGGTTGTCCTTTGGGAATGGATATAGCAATGGCTCTGTGGAACTGTTGGACATGCTTGGTTTCCATCACTCCATAGCCAATTTTTTGTATTCTTAGGATGTATTTAGGTTTCTTGGATGTGGAAGGTTGACTAGATTGGTTGTAGTTATCATTGGAATACAAATTAATAGGGCCTTTGGCGACAAGGGATTTTTTATATTTGCATTCCTTTCTCTATGATTTCATCGCAATTATTAGTGGAATGGACATGGAGATGGAAGGCTAGCTCTTGATGGAGATTGACAACGAAAATGGTGACTAGTTGTTTTTCAGGGATAAGCCATAGAATGTGACTCGTAAGGGCTCACCATTGTTGTAAAAAGGATGAAAACATTTCTCCATTGTGTTTCTTAGTGTTGTAAATGGCGATCATAGTGACATCGTGTTCCACATTATAAGAGAAGTATTTGATGATTTTTTAAGATAAGTCAGCGAATGTAGTGACGGAACCTTTAGGCAAGTGAAGGAACCATTCAAGTGTAGGACCACCTAGACTTCTTGAGAAGAGTCTTAATAGGTAGGAATCATCATAGGCTACTTCTTGGCATAACATATAAAACTCCTTAACATGCTCACAGGGATCACCTTTTCCCTTATATTTTCTAAATTTAGGTGGTTTGAAGTATGGTGGAAAAGGGACCCATAGGATATCACAGTCAAATGGATAAGGACAAAGTTCCTCAAACTTGTATTGTCGTCACTGTTTTCTAAGTTGCAACCCTTAAAGCGTTTCCTTCATAGACTTTATTTCTTGCTCCAAGGTGGGTTCTTGAGGACTGGAGGGTGGTGGATTGAAGTTGGGGTGTTGGAAATGTTGTGATCCATGGTCATTTTATGGTTGTGGGCCAAGTTGTGAGGCTAATTGAGAAACTTGGTTACTTATTTGGTGTAGTTGTGACAATACAGATTCCTTTGATACATGTGGATTGATGGTGTTCTCTTTGTTATCTTGTCCATATACAATGTGACGGTTATTTGGATTATGATGATGTAGGGATGTTGGTCATTGTATAATGCAATCACTTTCATCGTGGAGGATACTGTGAAGTTTATCATGTGTATAATCTATAGGAATTTTTTCTCCTATATGGTATGGTTGGAGTAAGAGAGCATCTTTATTTTTATTAACGAAACAATTGATTGTCTCTCGTCATCTTCCTTCAGTGAAATATTTGCTAAAATAATCATCACTATTGGTGTTGACCATAGTTTCTTCATTGTATCCTCGGTGGCGATTGTCTCTTGTGTTGGCATCATAATAGTTGTGATTGAATATGTCGTGTCCTATGTCATGGTGGCTATTTTATTCATCATTTCTTGATTCGGATGGAGTAGGCATTCTCCTAGGTGCCATGAGATCATAGTAATATTAAGATGAGTAGATGAGATGAGATGAAATATGTGCTAAATTGACAAGAGATATGTGGGGTAAGATCCTTTATTAGTCTTTAATAATCAAACCTTGTTTTGGGATGGAAGAATTTAAGAAGGTATTAAGGGGATGGAAGAAGGATTTTCCTCATTAGTAGAGGGATTTGGATGTGCCTTGATGTAAGGGATTATAAGAATAGGATAAGTGATAAGGATGTTTTATCTGTATGCAACGTATCAATTAACAATATTAGGTTAATTGTGCTAATAAATGATCTTAGATGGGGTGTTTAGTTACAAAAATTGTATGGGTAGATTTGGTTGAAGATGTAAAGATGTAGTAAATATTGTGATTGTAAGGGACACGTGATATGATAGATTTTAGGATCTCTTAGACCTAGGTAGATATAGGGATACCAATAGGAAAACTGTTAAGAGAGGTTTTTGACGATGATAGGGGTTGTTGTTTAGGTTGGATGTGGTGGTATGAGATAACTTAGGTGGATTAGGATGGGGAATGTGTAGGAGATTATCTGAATTTTGTTTGTGAAATGGGGAGGGAAATTGATGAATGGCCTTTTGTAGCTTTTTAAGCTTATTGATGGGGTGGAAAGGTTTATTATTTATTGGATTTTTTATTAATATGGGCAATGTAAAATATGGTGAATAATGATAGGTGAATGAAGGATAAATGGTGCATGATCAAAGTTTTTGGTTATTATGAATTTTATTAATTAGGTGGAAAGGTTTGTTACTTATTTGATATTTTTATTAATGGGGTGATGTAAAAGGAGTGGATGGTGATATAAGTATGAAAGATAAATGGTGTATGGTCAAATTTTTATTGTTATTAAATTTATTGATTAGGTGAAGAGGTCTATTGATTATTTTTATTTGTGAAAGGTGTGAGTGATGGGTAAAAATATAATCAAAGGTTTATGGTAAATAATGTGTGGTAAAAATTGGAGTCAAGGGTGGTGGTAAAAATGGATGGATGATAGGTGTATGGTTTGATTACAAGGATTTGTGTGAGGCTTGTTCATCTATTTTGACAAAAACACTCAAACAAGTACAATCATGCAAGCACAATCCTAGCTAGTCAAGTGGGATTGCAACTGAACTATAGCTCGATTTAAATACCACACACCAATGGTAGTTCCACAGTTGGATCTCCACCTATGTGCCAATGTGGGGTCAGATAGTGAGTGGGAAGTGCGTCCTCCTTGCACTATAGTTTTATAAGTGGCTAGAAAGGGCTACCTAATCTAGGATAACGAGCTCATTAAGGAAGTCCCTGATATACCTTGCGGTATGTGGGGCCCAAGTCCATGTTGCAAGGATTTTTTGATGACCGGGTATTAGGACATGGAAGCCCCTCACTTCACCCCACTCTTAAAACAAGCAAGCGTTTAGCCAATAACGACAACTTTCCTTGAATTTTTATACCCCACTGGAACACATGGTGTGTCTACATGCATGTAGGTGAATCCCATAGTAATGAGACCCCTAGGAATATGATAAGTGCGTGGTGTTGGCATTATACCAAACCGGTTGTACAAATATATATTGGATTAAAGCATACAAGCAATAAACACATAAATAAGCAATAGAAGAAAATACAAAAGATATAACATGGTTCACCCAGTGTGGGCTATGTCCACCAAAAAACAACCAATTTATTATTCCAAAGGTTGTACAATTGAAGATCTGCAATCTTCCACACCTTACATAATGTACAAAACTTTTCCTCTCACAAGCTTCTCTAAGCTCTCTCTAAGAATTCCTTCTTACAATTCTCCCAATCTAATCTCTAACCCTAGTTTCCTAGCTTATATAAGCCTATACAAACTTAGGGAACTTTAGCAATTCATTTAAAACCATTAGATAAACTTTATAATAAAGATTAGATCTAATTCTCGTGACTTAAATATAAACAATCACTCATAGGTAACCGATGCCGGTTACCCTAACCAATGCCGGTTTGTCCCAACCAATGTTGGAGGTGACCGACGACGGTTAGATGACCGATGCTAATTACTGTGTAAACATGTAATTTGTAAATAAGCTCCTTTGTGAAGAAATTCAGTTCCATAATCTCAAAAATCTCCCACTTGGAGATAAATTGTTGCACTATCCTGCACAACCTCATCCTTGGTTCCTCTCCTGGCTTTGTTTCTTCCTCTTCAAGTCTTAAAATCGAAGACCAACATAAGTGGAGTATAGCTCCAAATTCTCCTTTGGAAGAGATTTCATTAGCATATCTACAGGGTTCTCATTCATACGAATTTTCTCTAACTTCAGCTGCCCATCCTCCAACAGTTGTCGTATGAAGTGATATCTCAAATGAATGTGTTTTGTTCTTGAATGAAACCCTAATATATTTGCTAAATGAATTACACTTTGACTATCACTGTATAATATACAATCCTCTTGCTCCTTTCCCAAATCTTCCATGAACATGATCATCCAGATCAGCTCTTTGCTAGTCTTTGTAGCTGCAACATACTCGGCCTCTGTAGTAGACAAGGCCACAACCTTCTGCAATCTCAAAATCTAGCTAACTGTCGTCTTACCTACTGTGAATACATATCCAGTGGTGCTTCTCCTACCATCCAAATCTCCAGCCATATCTGAATAAACATAGCCCCGTAAAGTAGTATCTGATCCTCAATAACATAACTGCATGTCGAATGTCCCTCTCAAACGCTTGAGAATCCATTGGACTACTTTCCAATGCTCTTTACCTGGATTGGCCATAAATCTATTCACAACTCCCACTTCCTATGCAATGTCTGGTTTGGTACAAACCATAACATACATAAGACTTCTAACTACTGAAGCATATAGAACTCGTGCCATGTACTCGAACTCCTCATGTGATGTAGGAAACTGATCTTTGCTCAATTTAAAGTGTCCAGCCATAGGTGTACCTACAGGTTTTACATCCTGCATTTGAAATATTTTCAAAACCTTATTGATATAATCCTCCCAAGACAAAAATTTTCTATTTTTCTTGTCTTGGTGAATTTGCATGCAAAGCATTTTCTTTGCAGCTCCCAAATCCTTCATTGAAAATGTGTGAGCTAATTTTTCTTTAAGCTGACCAATGTCCTGCATACTAGATTATGCAATAAGCATATCATCCACATATAATAACAAAATAATATAGCTCCCATTTCCAAGCTTCTTGAAATAAACACAATGGCCAGATCCACATCTCATATAACCATGATCATGCATAAAATTGTCAAACCTCATATACCATTGCCTTAGAGCTTGTTTGAGCCCATACAAGCTCTTTTTCAGCTTGCACACATGTTTCTCCTTACCCTTGAATTCATAACCAAGTGGCTGATTAATATAGATCTCCTCCTCCAAATCACCATGACAGAAAGTCGTCTTAACATCAATATGTTCTAAATGCAAATATTCTATTGCAACTAAACTCAGAATAGTACGGATGGAAGTCATTTTAACAACATGAGAAAATATCTTACCAAAATCAATACCTGGTTTTTGTGCAAACCCTTTTATGACAAGCCTTGGTTTGTATCTTTTCTATCCACCCTCTTCCTCCTTGATCATGTAAACCCACTTGTTCTACAATTTCCTCTTACTTGCTAGAAACTTGACCAAATCGCATGTCTAGTTCTATTTCAAGGAATCCATCTCCTCATCCATGCCTTGCTCCCACTGAACATGGGTATATTGCTGCATTGCTTCTTCAAAACTTTCTGGTTCACCACTATTAATTAATAAAATATAAAATAAAGAAGGAGTAAATTTTTCTGGAGCTTTACTTACTCTTTGAGACCTTCTTACAGAATTTTGGGGTGCTTGAGACTCATTCTGGACCTCCTAGACATTCATGTCCAAATATGACAATGACCGATGCTGGTCATTTTTTGTAGACACTGAAAATCGGGACAAATTCCCTTAGCCCCCATCAATTAAATAAATTCATACGATACCCACTCATGTCCCTAATGCACACATGTTAATTAATTTCATTACAATAATCAAATTAATTAATTACCACACCCATCCACCTCACCTACAACCAACTCACCTATCCACCTCACTCAAAGACCAATTCACAACCTATTAATTAATTAAGACTAATTCTATACCAACCCTAACCAACTAAGACTTAGTCTAAACCTAGCATTAACTCCCACTACCTCTCCTAGAAGGACTCATATTTATCTGGGGAGACTCTATCACTTGAGACCTAGATTAAGGATATCAATCATGCTAAAATAGAAAAGATTAGTCTATTTTTTGCAAACCTAGATTTATCCGCCTTAACCGATGCTGGTTATTCCTTAATTAGCACTGGTCACCTTACTGCCATCGGTTACTTCATATACAATTTGACAACCTTTTACCTAGGCTGGTCATTTTTTAGTTTTGAGAGAACTATTGCATTCAAGCACGAATCCAAAGACTCTCAACATCCAGAAGACACAAAATACTCAACCACAGGCCCAAGAAAGCTTCTGGTTCTCCTTCCAGAGCATTGGAATACTCACATAAACATTATAGGAGTACTTTCGCGACATTGACTCCAGAATCTCTTCACGGATCAACTACCCTCCATGTTCACCTACCAAATCTATAAATGCAAGTAAGTATACGTGATTTCAATCATATTTTTCTTGTTTAAAGTATAGATTCCTTACCTCTTTCATTATACTTTATTTCTGCATGTATTCTTTTATCTCCACCTCCTCACTAATCTACCAACCCAACCACCTATAACTTTTTTGCCTTCCGTAACTTCCCCCTTTGTATCCATGAATCTTCTCAGTGATATCACGAACCTAACCACACCCTTCTTACTCTATGTGACATCACAAAGAAGCCCAAAACCATTTTTATCAAATTATTGTCAATTGCGCCTACCGACACCGATTACTTAACCGTTGTCAGTTTTACCTTTATACTGACGTCGGTCTCCTGATCAATATCAGTCTTTGTGTCATTTCATTCCTTTTGACCAGTGAGCCTCTCAATAAAAAAATTAAACCAGACCTCACCCAATCAACCCTAGACTCCTGTCAGACATGCAAAAACCCATAATAACCTACCAAAACTCTAGGTTTAATCATAACCTTTCCTGTTAGATTAGATTTTCTTATTATATTTGCACGAGATACCTAAATTGTATAACTACAATAGGATTTCCTTACTTCATGATATTTGCATTAAATTGTATTTGAAAGTGGATTGACAACCTTCTAGGAAGCACCTCACTAGGCAGTCCACTAACCTATATTATTATTGGTCTTGTTGTGTTTCTCATATAGGTCGTTCGTCCTAGCCAAAGGGAAGCTCTTCACGACCAGCTTAGATCAAAAGGTCAGTAACAATTGCATTCAACCTTCAACCTACATCTCACAGGTATTCCTCCTAACCTATTTCCTATTCAATTTTAACCAATTTTTTTTTTTATGTGAAACATATTAGCACGCGTGGTGGGACTCATCAGGGGTTCTTTGCATTGTTCATTCCTAGGGAAAATCTTGTTTGTCTATTTTCATTCGAAATGAGTTCACATTTAGCTTCTTCTATGGAAATATCCTTTTCTTTTGATTATCTCAGTGACACTTTTTTTTGGGATTAAAAAGAATTATTATTTCTTTTCTTGTATTGCATTTAGTGAAAGTCATACCCTTAACCTCTTCATAATTTGTTCTCATCAAATATAATTTTTGGATTTGGGTTTTAAAACTCGTGTACTTGCTTTTTTAAGTTTGTTGCATTATAGCTAATCTAAAATTACGGGAAACCTATATGCTGGAAGTCATGCCCAACTGATGGTTGAAAAATTGAACTGTAGCTCACATTTTGCACATTCTTTATACCAAATCACTAAAACAAAATTACACAATTCTTAAACAACATCTTTCCCGGAAGAAGCTGTCAACAATCACACGATTAGAGGGTTGACAGTGGGATCCAGGTGGTTTCTCTGTCTAGTCATCATCTCAAAGAAGGATCTCCCATGCCAAAACTTACCTGAAACCAACCATAGCTGTTAGCTTTTATAGGTCACCCGTGTTAACCAAACATTCTATTCTGCTTACAGTCAGTCCTAAATGGCATAAGCCACAACATAAAATCTAGAATGTATGATTTCGTGCTTGTTAGCTTTTTGTCTTCTTGCGTCTTGAGGTGTGAGTTGTGTTTCTTCATTTGTTCTTATACTGGTGTATTCTGGTTTTATTATGGGTTTATTAGGAATCCTCATAGCCATACTTAGTCTCTGGGTTGGCCCTTTTATTTGATATAAATCACCAAAATTTCATTTTTTCTTCTCTTCCTAGATTTCACAACAACCGGTATCAGTCCAATGACTGACATCGGTTGTATCATCTTAACGACATTGGTTAACTGACCGACATTGCTTTATATACTTTTTGGATATTTTTTCCAGAATAGTATTCTCCACCTTCCTATTCTTTTCATGGTTTTTTCTACCATTTATTATCCCACTCTTGAGTCTCTGATATCATTTTCAGGATCCAAGTTGACCCCTTTTCACATGTCATTGCCAAATATTTGAATCTCTTATTTCTCACAGTAGCCGACATCGGTTTGAGATGACCGGCGCTGGTTACCCTTATACTGGCATCGGTTACCCTAACCGATATCGGTCTCTGTATTATGACTTTCTAGTCAGAACAATGATATAATCACTCATTTTATACAGATTTCCCCCATTACTTCTGTGTTTCTGCATCATCAACAAAGCTCAGAATACCTGTTTTATCATTTTTCATATGGTTTTGCTTCATAAATAAGGTAATGCTCTCGTGTTTCATGATATCTCCCAGCCGCTCACACCTAGCCCATCACCCCCTTCAATCTCAACACCCATGGACCCCAATCAGGCTCTTACCATACCCAATGGTGATGAGAAGTTCAAGAGACTCCTTGATCAAAACCCCGCTGCTCTGCAGTACTATCTTGCTCATTCATCTACTCATGATTTGTCAGTACAACTTGTATATGACATGCCTGTGTCCATTCCTCCTACCCTTGTGCCCACATCTACATCAGCTACTACTAGCTTGGCCTTACCCTCTTCCATCTTACCACCGGTGGTGTCCCAGATTGACCCTACATCATTAATATTTGTTTCACCTACGACATCTATCATGCCTTTGACATCTGTCGCTCCTACAATGTCAACCATGCCTTTATCAACCGCCTTAAATATAGGTCTATCTGCACCCACCAGCTCTCATATACCTATTGTATCTCAGCCACCAATGGTGAGGGTAGCCCATACTCTCTTCCAAAACATTGTCCTCTCAATCCCACAATCTCTTCCTCTGATTGCTATGAGAGTCTTTACATCCACTCCACCTACCTACACTTATCACCAATAACCCCCTAATTCATCTACCACTTATTCAAGATACTTTCCATCTACATCTATTCTGGCCTACATTCCTTCCTCATAATTTTTGTACTCGGAACCACCACATACTAGGATGCCGCCCACGTCATACCCTCCTCATCTACCTCCTATACTACAGGGGTGTCTAGTCATCACAACCTACCAACGATTTTATCAAAATGATGATGGACAAGATGCAAACATTAGAAGCCTCTGTCTCTAGCTCGAGTAATGCTCTAACTTACGATGAGATCCGTAACGAACCTATTCACTTTTTTGTACCAATTATTCCATACCTTACACATTGGGAAATTCCTAAATTGAAATGATTCAACAATAAGAAGACCCACAACAACACTTGTGATCTTTTAAACACGTGTTATCTAATCGCTCAGGCTGATGCATTACTCCTACGAACATTTCCAATGTCATTGACAAAACCTACTTTGGATTAGTATAGTGCCCTACATAGGCACTCCATTTTCTCATTCAAAAAAGTAGCTCAAGATTTCCTAGACCAATTTTATATCAACATTGTCAAGAAGGTCACCATGATTGACTTGTACGCAACACGCCAATATGAAGACAAATATATCAAAGCTTTTGTCACTCTTTGGCGAAGCTTGATCAACTAGCTCACATACCAACTACCTCAAATCAAATTAATAGAGTTCTTCACTAGGGCTTATGCTAGAAACATCCTGCCAACTCTCCAAGTTCAAAAATTCCACACGTTTGACGAGGCGTTCACCATTGCCCAAAAATTTGAAATTTGCGCCATTGAAGAGAAGAAGATACAATTACATAACAAGAACATCAGGTTTAAACTAAACGATACCTCTTCTTCTTATAAACCACAAAATACTTAATCCAAAGCAAAAGGATCTGCCAATGCAGTAGTTTTGAAAGTCAGACCATCTCACGCATCCAACAAATCAAAGCCTTCTTCTAATATTTCTCCTATTTAGGCTTTTCAGTTTAAGCGAGAGCAATGAAAAATATACACCAATAGGATAACCTTACTCTTCAGTTTTAGAAAAACTTCTAAAATCCGGATCAGTCACTTTTCCACCCGTCAAACCACATACTAGTTTTGACCCCTCTCGACTTGTTCCTGCATGACACAAAGAAAATGATTACTGTAACTATAATCGTGTTAGAGATCATAACGACAATAATTGTATAAATTTCAAAAATATTTTCCAAGAAATATTAGATAATGGAGATCTCATCTTGGATAATCCTAATTTTCTAGATAATCAGAACCTTCACATCTTCAAGAAGCCATTCCCTAATCACACCATGTCGTCTAACTCAAATGGAAAAACCTCGACCAATGACAGTAACATTCGTGAGGTTCATGTTGTTTTCAACATCATAACAACTCTCCCTGCTCAATTTACTCCTACTCCATCTATTGATGAGATTCTGGCATGAGCTCCTTCATCTATGGAGGGACTTCTTTCATCTACTCCTTTACCCACATAGGATTCTCCCTTATTTCCTCCTTCACCCATGGAAGAGTCTGCCATATCCGCCAATGTAGTTTCCCCACTCACCTCTCAACCTGATGAACAAACCAAAGTACTTACTCTTCTACCCATAGGAGAGTCATTCTTACTTTCTTCTTTGCTAAAAGATGAACTTACTGCATCTGAATTGTCATCTCCCCTACCCATAGGGGATCCATTAGGAACGTCCCTTCTTATTGGTGACAATTGTCCATTCGATTTCAAGGATCCTATTGATTCTCTCTCATCTATTTTACCCATGGATTCTGAAGCCAACCATTTCCCCATTTCATAGACATTCTTTACAGGGATTACTACCAAATCAACATCATCCCCCCTAAAACAGTTTCATTTTCACGTTTGGATGATCACTTCGATTATGTTGACAATTCCATACGCTAGGGATGCCTTCGGTTGCCTTTCTCAACTCAAATGCAAATGTTTTCTGCTGATACTTCCACGATCTATCCAAAGGTGTTTCAGACAACCAAACCCACATTTCCCATGCCAGTTGTAGCGACATCTTCTCCATCACCCTCGCCCATAAATAAACCTTTGTCATCAAATGAAATTTTTCCTATGCTTAAAACCTATATCTTCCTCCACGTCTAAATCCATTGCCACATTTGGTGTCATGCCGACATCAAGCTTGGTCTATCTTCCTGTCAAATTGGATTTAGCCACATCCTCACTAGTCATTGCAAAGAATATTCCCCCACCTAAGAGGAAGACTAAACCTCTTAGACCGCATATAACAGATTCGATAACTACCCCTTTGTCATTTTCAACACTTCCATTTATCCTAGGTCCCCACCCATCAACCTTGGTCAAATAGCCTCCTACCCAAGGAAAACAAAAAAAAAAGTATCACACCTCTTTGTCACAATCCTTTGTTCCACCCAAATTACCTACACAGCTTACGCCTTCGCTATCACCTACATCCTTTCTACCCCCTATACCTACACCACTTTCAATATCCTCATCATTACCTATGCCATTCCCTTCTCTTCAACCAGTACCTTCCACATTACCTATTACTACAACCTTCACCGTACTTCCATTATCACCTTGGCTAACCCCTCCCCTTCCATCATCTGCCTTCCCTTCTACATCACACACTTATTCTTCACCTTTACCCAAGAAGGCGCAACTAAAGTCCAAGAACCCACTACCCTCCAAAGAGGTAGTTAAACCTACACCACCTTCAATAACTAGTTCACCTGCAACATTTTTTACCCAAGAGGGTGTAAACCAAACCTAAAACCATACTATCTACCAAACAGGTGGTCAAACTTACTCAACCTCCGATTCTAGTGTCGGTGGCACATCTCCCACCAAAGTCACCCACACTTCCATCCAAACCCACACTTACTTCACATTGTGATCTATTGGCAGGGTTTTACGCCAACATCTTAGCTAACATTTTAGAAACCTTTGTCATCCACTAGTTATACATTACAACCCACTCAAACCTAAACTAGAAGGGTTTGACGATACCAAAATTTGTGCTTATCATCCTGTGCCAGGGCATGCTATGGAAAACTTTAAGGCTCTTAAGACTATTCTTCTCCAATTATGTCCTTGTTATCACCAAATCACAACACCCTATGATTTGCAGAAGTGTGTGTGCTTGAGCTCACGGTGTGACTAAGTAACATGGGATCATCTCTCAAATAGTGGGACTTGCGGGCCTGAGATGATCCTCCAGAGAAGGCTGGTTCCTCTACCTAATCCTAGCACTAAACTACTTCTAAGGAAGGAAATGGGACAATCTACTCATAATCTAACCTTTCCAAGACATCAGAGAGAGAGAGAGAGAGCATGAAAATTAAGAAATCCTGGACTACAGAGGTGATAGCACCTAGAAAAGTGGGTGAAGTATCCTACTGAGGGAGAATATAGAAAGAAAATGGAGTTGAGAGAGGCCAGACCAATGTGACACAGACCCAAATCTTCATTTACCACCAAATCTCCATGAAACACAACATCCCACACCTACAAATGAGACATACATGCACACAAAAATAACAACAAAATAGAGGGGTAAGGAGATACAACAAAACAATGCAAAGGTTGAAAGAACACCGCAAACACAAATTTTATTGCTCTTGGAATATGCACAGTCCATTACATTGTTGAAATAGAGGCACAAATAAACTTGCTAGGCCCATGAGAGGGTTTGCAGCTCAATGGTGTTGATAATTGTTTTACAGAGTTTACCCACATCCCAGAATATCTCCTCCTCAAAATGAGAAGTTTTTTCAATATATAGAAAGTGAACGAGAGAAAGAGAAAGAGTGAAACTCAATTTTTTTCTCTCACCAACCAAAAATGCCTGAATATGGCATGGGAACCCTTACAAAGCATCTTACATATGTAATCTAGCTTCTAGAAGAAGAAATAGGGTGCCATACTTCATTAATTGTAGTGGTTGGGCCTAGAACTGTGTATTTCCATGTTGGAGACGTTTTCCATTTTTGCACATCTAGCCTCAATAAAATGGAGAAATAAAATTTGCATTGCATAGAGGACATCTAAACCTTTCCAATGATATAAATTTTGTCAAATTTTAAGCACTGGATCAAAAGTTATGCCCATCCAAAGTTTCATGTGAAAAACTATCGTTTTTCTTTGTTTCGTAGATTTTCCAGTTTTCTGTAACATTCCACAGATTTCGTTTTCTACAGCATTCTGCAGATTTTTTCGCGGACTTTGTTCTGTGGATTTTTCTACGGATTTTTTCGTGGCTTTTGTTCTGTGGCTTTTCTGTTAACTCCTTAGAATTTTCTTTGATTGGGGAGTTAGAAAAAATGAAGTAGAGTGCCCCAAAGCCACATTTTCCCGATTTTACTCAATTTTCTCAAATTTGGCTAAGAAATGAACTCCTTTGCTTCTAGAAGAAGGGTAATGCACGAAATGACCCCCAAGTCCCCAAAATTATTACAAGTACTCCAAAATAATGAAAAATTACCTGAAAACTCCAGACTCAAATATGAAGCTCTATCAACTACCCAAGTTTAATATTCTCCAGTCATCCATTTTTACCAAGGGGGTAAAAATGGATAACAATTTGGTGACTCATGGGGACATCTGCCTACTAGATGATCTGATCAGTGGCCTTGAATCATCCATTAGGCATGGAGTCATCCTGATAAACAAAAATCTGATTTGAAACTCTGAAATATGGTCCATGAGCCACTTGAAATATTACTAGAACTGGAGTTGATCTCAGTAAATGCTACCTCCAATGGACTATGTACAAGCAAAAAAACACCACCACACACACTATGTACAAAACTGAAAATCATACACACCCCAAGTGGGATATGCAGAGTGTGCGAAAGCACTTCTTCTGCTAAAATAAAACCTACCTACTATACGCTAACCAGAAGCAAAGGGAACTCAAACAAATCCTGCAACTAGAAGGGAGAAGTAGTTTCCCTTTCTCAGAATAGTCAACCATGTATATGATTTAGCGCTAAACATGGCTATTATTATGAGTGAAAAACCGACAAGAGGCCGATCCTCCACCCAAATCACCAAAGTATTAACATCAATGAAAAATACCTCCTCAAGCTGATTGGCATTGGACTTCTAGAGGTGTTGATGGTGATCCTTAGTGCTTTGATAGTTATCCTCATGCCCCGAAGTGGGAATGACCAGTTTTGGATTCTCCCTCAGCTCTAATGAAGCCAAGTACCTGATTGGGAAAGGTTTGGTCCTTTGAATTTTTCTCCTGCTCTAATACTTAACAAAAATGGATTCCTCTTGCTATCCTTCCTGGGTGGATGGTATGGAAGAGATGGGATATTCGTACTCTTTTCCTTCCTCCATTGTTGCTTGAATACTGACTTGCTCCTGGATAGCCTCTTCCTTTAGAATGAAATTTTTTTAATCAAAATATTCAATTCACTGCTCTAGAGGACTATTTGGGGAAGTAAGGTCTTATTGATAGCTCTCCTCTATCTTGGATTCATCAATCAAATTATGACCTTCAAATGAAAGTAAAAAATATTCAATAATGCTTTCTTCATCAATCGGCTTCAACTTTGATTTAATCTCTTCTAGCCACTCCTCTTCAATAGGACTTGGAGCTGATTTTTCTTCCTCCCTCTTGACTGATTGTGCAGCTTGGATTAGATCAACATTCTCTTCAGACAAAGTGTCATTATGGACACTGCATCCAGAGTAATTTTTTTTTATCTTCTTCTTCTTGTTCTGCTTTTGCTGCAAACTCAGCTTCCACCACCTTTGGTCTGACCCCAACTTCCTCTAAAGGTTTAACCATCAAGGGGATTTTTTCTATCCCAAATCTGAGAACCAAGCTTATCAAGCTTTTGATCATTTCTTATATGTTTGTCTCTCCTTCCTATTGTTCTCCTTGACTGGTTGTCTGATTGTTTACTCCCCAAGATGAACTTGAGACAACAATAAGAGGGATGGGTTGGGTTACAAATTTTTTTGCAATTGCTTGTGGTGGTGGTGGGGATAGAACTTCTTGTTTGTTTGGAGGGAATGAATGCTTGGAAGGGAGAAGGGAAAAATAATTGAGACGAGATATAAGATTAGAAGATGGAGAAGGGAAATCAACACTTAGGGCAGTATACAATGAGTTTGAATATTGACATTGCTGAAATGATAAAGCTTGAAATGAAGAAAAAGAAGCATAAGGAGCTGGTGATTGACTTACCCATTGATAAGGTTGTCTTACATTTTTCTCGTATGCTTCTATCTCCTCGGTCCATTGTACAAGTTGGGGAAGCATTTCACCCATGAAATCAAGATTTTCCTACGAGCTATAGTGTCTTGAAAAAGGGCCTTCCCATGGATAAGATGCCCTGCAACCAATTTTGAATGTCTTCATCTGTGTTGTAGCCCTGGATTAAACCATGTTAGTCTCCATTATTTGAATATTATCCAACAGATTAGTATTCTCCATATAATTGTTATCATCATATGCAAACCCTTATTCCTGATATGTTTCATAACCAAAATGGTTTTGGCATTGCTCATATGGGTAAGCATAATGGTTCTGAATCTTATCATAATGCTGATCTGGAGGAGTTGAGAAATACATTAGAGGTTGATTGCACTGTTGTAGGTGTGAATTTCAATATGGGAATGAAGCCATGATCGCACAACTCCATAGAATGGAAGAGAATGAAAGAGATGAAAGAAAAATGGATGGGGAGAAGGTTTGCAATTTTAGAGATGTAGGTTGTTTGGACCAAATGGAGTCGTCAGATGTGCTTACAAGTGCCTCCAAAGGCTGAAATATTAACAGGAACACACTAATCCGTTAAAATGAAGTGGTATGGTGCTTCAAACCTATCCCACCAGGCATGCCAGAACTGTTATGACTGAATCACATCACCCTACGATTTTCACAAGTGTGTGTTCTTGAGATCATGGTGTGATAGGGTAACATGGGATCATCTCTCAAGCTGCAAAAGTTGGTTCCTCTACATAATCCTAGCAATAAACTACTTCTAAGGAAGGAAATGTGACTATCTACTCCTAATATAACCTTTATAAGGGACTAGAGAGATAAAGAGCATGAAAATTAAGAAATCCTACACTACAAAGATGATAACACCAAGAAAAGTGGGTGAAATATCCTGCTAAGGGAGAATATAGAAAGAAAATGAAGTTGAGAGAGGCTAGACCAATGTGACACATACCCAGATCTTCTTTTACCACCAAATATCCATGAAACACAACATCCCACACCTGCAAATGAGACATACAAGCACAAAAAACAAAAAAAATAGAGGGGCAAGGAGATATAACAAAACAGTGCAAGGGTTGAAAGAACACCACGAACACAAATTTTATTGCTATTGGAATATGCACAGTCCATTACATTGTTGAAATAGAGGCATAGATATGCTTTCCAGGCCCATGAGAGGGTTTTCAGCTCAATGGTGTTGAGAAACAAATTTTATAGAGTTTCCCCACATCCCAGAATATCTCCCTCCTCAAAATGAGAAGTGTTTTCAATATATAGAAAATGAATGAGAGAAAGAGAAAGAGTGAAACTCATATTTTTTCTCTCAGCAACCAAAAAATACCATTCAATGGTTTTAATATGGCATGGGAACCCTTACAAATCATCTTACATATGTACTTTAGCTTCTGGAAGAAGAAATGAGGTGTCATACTTCATTAATTGTAGTGGTTGGGCCTAGAATTGTGTATTTCCGTGTTGGAGACATTTTTATATTTTTTACACATATAACCTCAATAAAATTGAGAAATACAATTCCCATTACATAGAGGACATTGAGACCTTTCCAATGATATAAATTTTGTCAAATTTTGAGCATTGGATCAAAAGTTATGCCCATCCGAAGTTTCGCGTGAAAAACTAGCGTTTTCCTTTGTTTCGTGGATTTTCCAATTTTCTGCAACATTCCATAGATTTGGTTTTCCGTGGCATTCCATGAATTTTTTTGCAGACTTTGTTCTGTGGCTTTTATTCTACAGATTTTTCTGTGGCTTTTTTCGTGGACTTTGTTCTATGGCTTTTTCCGTGGAGTTTGTTCTGCGGCTTTTCAGTGGACTTTGTTCTGCGGATTTTTTAGCGGTCTTTGTTCTACAACTTTTTTCGCAGACATTATTTTGTGGCTTTGTTCTATGGATTTTTTGCTAACTCCTTAGAATTTTCTTGGATTGGGGAGTTAGAAAAATGAAGTAGAGTGCCCCAAAGCCACATTTTCCCGATTTTACTCATTTTTCTTAAATTTGGCTAAGAAATGAACTCCTTTGCATCTAAAAGAAGGGAAATGCACGAAATGACCCCCAAATCCCCAAAATTATTACAAGTGCTCCAAAATAATGAAAACTTACCTAAAAACCCCAGACTCAACCATGAAACTCTATCAACTACCCAAGTTTAGTTTTCTCCAGTCGTCCATTTTTACCAAGGGGGTATAACTGGATAACACTCCTCTCAAAGAAAAATTTGACGACGATGATCTTTTAGATGAGGAACCTCTTCCACCTACACCTGTCACCACACATCCTCATCCCATACCTTTTCAATGACCTTCATCTCCCCCTCCACAACCTTTTTATCCTCCTCCAACATTTGAGATCAATATGGTCCACATAAGAGAGCTAGCCAAACCTCTGCCAAAATGCCAATGTGTTGCATTATTTTCACAAAACCAGTATATGCCCTACCCATATTTTTCCCTGGCACGTCTCTACACCTATCATGAATCACTTTCTCTGTTACCACTGATTAATTTGGTTCAAATTTCCACTCGAGCCAATAAGGACAAAGGAAAGGAGAAAGTAACCAGCTCATACGCTACTCTTTTACCCAATATTCCATCTGGGGTTAAACCATATAATTGTGTTACACAAATATATAATTAGATAAAACATACAAGCAATGAATGTGGAAATAACCAGAAGATAAAATAAACAAGAGAAAGATAACACCAGATTTAACATGGTTCACCCAGTGTGGGCTATGTCCACCAAGAAATGACCAATATTATTATTCAGTGCTTTACAGAGGAAATACAATGAAGATTTTTTGTCTTCCAACACCTCACAGGATGTTCAATTCTTTTCCCTCACTCAACTACTCTTTCTTTCTCGCCAAGAAAACTAACATGAAAAAAATTACTATTTTCTTGTCTCATACCCTCATACAATGCATACATGCATATATATCTATTATGGACAACTAACTATGCTTTTACAATCAAAAAATCATCTTTAAAGAAAAATATTTATTCTAATTCTTATTAAAAAAACAAAGCACCATCACATAGGTAACCGATGTTGGTCACTGTCTGACCATCATCGGTCACTGCCTAACCATGCCGGTTACTTCTTGACCATTGTCGGTCACTTCCTGACCGATCGGTCGGTCACTGTCAAAACCAGAAACATGTAAAAGAAAGCTTTCTTTGAAGAAATTAAGCTCCACACTCAACAATATCCCACTTGGAGATCAATTTCTACATTGTGCTGTGCATCACCATCCTTGGTTCCTTTTCCTTGGCCCATTTCTTCCTCTTCAAGTCTCAAACTTGAAGACCAACAGAAGTGGAGTGAAGCTCCAACTTCTCCCTTACCAATGGCTTCATTAGCATATCTGCAGGGTTCTCATCTGTATGGATTTTCTCTAACTTCAGCTGCCCATCCTCCAACACCTTCCATATGAAGTGATACCTCAACTGAATGTGTTTCATTCTTGAATGAAATGTTGAGTTATTTTCCAGATGAATCATGCTCTGACTATCATTGTATAATCTGCAATCCTCTTTCTCCTTACCCAAATCTTCCATGAACTTACTCATCCATATCATCTCCTTGCTAGATTTTGTAGCTACAACATACTCTACCTCTGTAGTAGACAAAGCCACAACCTTTGTAATCTTGAAATCCAGCTAACTTTCATTCCACCTACTATGAAAACATATCCAGTGGTGCTCCTCCTACCATCCAAATCTCCAGCCATATCTGAATCAACATAGCCAGTAAAGAAGTATCTGACCCTCCATAGCATAACTCCATGTCAGATGTCCCTCTCAAATACCTGAGAATCCATTGGAATACTTTCCAATGTTCTTTACCTGGATTAGCCATAAACCTACTCACAACTCCCACTTCCTGTGCAATGTCTGGTCTAGTACAAACCATGGCATACATAAGACTTCCTACTACTGAAGCATAGGGAACACGTGCCATGTACTCAACCTCCTTGTGTGATGAAGGACACTTATCTTTGCTCAATTTGAAGTGTCCAACCATAGGTGTACTAACAGGTTTTGAAACTTGCATGTTAAACCTTTCCAACACCTTATTGATATAAGCTTCCTGAGACAAATACAACTTCTTGTTTTTCCTGTCTCGGTGAATTTGCATGCCAAGGATTTTCTTTACAGCTCCCAAATCCTTCATTGCAAATGTGTGAGCTAACCTTTATTTAAGTTTACCAATGTCCTACATACTAGATCCTGCAATCAACATATCATCCACATACAAAACAAAATAACATAGCTCCCATTTTCAAGCTTCTTAAAATAAACACAATGGTCAGATTCACATCTCATATAACCATGCTCATGCATAAAACTATCAAATCTCAAATACCATTGCCTTGGAGCTTGCTTGAGCCCATATAGGCTCTTTTTCAATTTGCACACAAGTTTCTCCTTACCCTTGACTTCATAACCAAGCGGTTGCTGCATATAAATCTCTTCCTCCAAATCACCATGAAGAAACGCCATCTTAACATCAAGTTGTTCTAAATGTAAATCTTCTGTTGCAACCAAACTTAGAACAATATGAATAGAAGTCATCTTAACTACAGGAGAAAAAATCTCATCAAAGTCAATACCTACTTTCTATGCAAATCCCTTTACCACAAGCCTCACCTTGTACCTTTTTAGTCCACCCTCTTCTTCCTTGATTATGTAAACCCATTTGTTCTGTAGAGTTTTCTTACCTACTAGAAACTTGACCAAATCCCATGTCTGATTTTGTTCCAAGGATTCCATCTCCTCATCCATGTCATGCTCCCACTGCTCGTGGGTATCTACCTACATTACTTCTTCAAATTTTTCTGGTTCACCACTATCAGTCAATAATAAATAAGAAAAGGAAGGTGAAAATCTCTCTAGAGGTCTACTTACTCTTTGTGACCTTCTCACTGAGATTTGGGGTGTCTGGGGCTCATTCTGTGCCTGTTGCACATTCATGTCAATCTCTATCAGTGACTGATGTTGGTCACCTGTAACCGACCATGGTTCCTCTATAACCAACCACGGTTCCTCTGTCTTCTGACCGACTATGTTTCCTTACTGACATCAGTTCGAGGAGTACCGACGTTGGTTCCACTAGTTGTTTGTTCTAAACCCAATCATGTCTGCCGATGCCAGTTAGCCTGACCGACATCAGTTTTTGTAGAACTGACATCAGTGTCTGTGGATGTCTACTTTAGGTCTGAAAATTGATTTTCCTTCAAAATATCATCAACCTGTTCATGTTTAGGCACCAAAACCTGATCCATGTACATTCTTTTTTCATTCCAATCAATGTCACGACTCCTAACAATCTTA
The DNA here is from genome assembly GCA_019776745.2 of Taxus chinensis. NCBI lineage: Eukaryota > Viridiplantae > Streptophyta > Pinopsida > Cupressales > Taxaceae > Taxus > Taxus chinensis. Next base: position 499,299,276 of record CM034156.1, read on the forward strand.
GAATCTTCTAAATCCCAAAATTGATATCCAAAATCACCAGAGCCATAACCAATGAAAGTACATCTCTTAGATTTAGCATCCAACTTCCTCCTATTTTCCCTATCAACATGCACAAAAGCTTCTGAGCCAAAAACTCTAAGAAAAGAAAAATCTACCTCTTTTCTAGACCAAGCTTCTTCTAGTATTCCACCATCCAGTGTTGTTGAAGGCCCATGGTTGATCAAGTACACTGTTGTATCCACTGCTTCTGCCCAAAACTTCAAAGGCAAGCCGACATGTATCCTCATGCTTCTAGCACATTCCATGATTGTTCTGTTCATTCTTTCTGTAACTCCATTCTCCTGTGGAGTTCTAGGAACCATTCTTTCTCTTTGTATTCCATTCACTGAACAATAATCATTAAAAGCCTTGTTGCAGTACTCACCACCATTGTCAGATCTAAGGCACTTTAATTTAAAGTTTTTTTCATTTTCCACAAGGGCTTTCCACCTTTTAAAAGTTTCAAAAACATCAGATTTACGCTTAATACAATAGATCCATACCTTCCTTGTGGCATCATCAATGAAAGTCACATAATATTGGGATCCTCAATAGAAGCTACCTGAGCTGGTCCCCACACATCTGAGTGTACAAGCTCCAATTTCTACTCCTTCTTTGTTGACCCAACCTTGAGAAATCTCACTCTCTTCTACTTTCCAAATATGCAATGCTCACAAAATTCAAGATCTAATTGTTTCAAATCTGATAACTTACCCTTAGCCTTTAAGATCTGCATTCCTTTTTCACTCATATGGCCTAGCCAATTATGCCACATGGTTGCATCTGAAACTGTAGTAGATAGCACAAAAAAGGAATTAGTAACATAGGTAGATAAATATAAAGTTCCTACCTTCTTACCTCTTTCCACAACAAGAGATCCCTTGGTAACCTTCCAAGAATCGACTGTGAATGTAACCACGCATCCAGATTCACCTAGTTTCCCTACAGATATTAGATTTCTCTTGAGGCTTGGCACATGCCTCACATCTTTCAATACCCATGGATTTCCATTCTGTAACTTTAGATGAACATCACCTTTACCAGTAATATTGCATGGCTCATCATCTCCTAAATAAACTTGTCCAAAATCACCCTGAACATAATTTCTGAAATAACCCTTATTAGGGGTAGCATGGAAAGAAGCTCCAGAATCTAAAACCCAAGATTCTAATTTATTATCCAAGGAGAGAATAAGGGCATCTTGCTTTACCTCACTTGAAATGTTTTCCTCTTTACCTTTGTCTGATGTACTCTCTTTGTTTTCCTTGGACCAACACTCCTTCTTTACGTGTCCTCTCTTTCCACAATTCCAACAAAGTAAATCTCTGTACCTGGATCTAGATCTTCCATGTCTTGACTTTGATCTCCCATTCTTCTTGCTCTTAGATGATCTCTCCTTAGATCTTCCCCTTGCTTTCTACATTTAAAGCATTTCCAGATGATGCTTCTCCTGAGATTTTCCTACGTATTTCCTCATTAAGGATTACACTAACCACATCATCAAATTTCAAACCTTTAGAAGCAGTCGTTGTATTACTTACAACCATTACCAAGTTATCCCAACTATCTGGAAAAGAGCATAAGAATAAAAGTTCTTTCACTTCATCATCAAATGGAATTTCTACCAATTTTAATTGATTTACAATAGACTGGAAATCATTCAAATGATTAGATACAGATCCACCTTCTTGCATCTTAGAATTAAACAATTTTTTCATCAAATAAACCTTATTCGAAGCACTAGGAGTTTCATACAAATTTTCTAAAGATTTCATCAACTCTATCGTGGTTTTTGCATCTGTAAAATTTGAAGCCACCGATGCTGTCAGGCTCAATCTTATAGATCCCAGAGCCTTTCTATCAAGAACCTTCCATTCTTCATCAGTCATCATGCTCAGCTGTCCATGCTCATCCAATGGTAAGTATAGATCTTTCTGATACAAATAATCCTCCACCTGCATCTTCCATAGTTGATAATTACGACCGTCAAATTTCTCTACTTGGTATTTACTATCTTCTGCCATTGCTCTACTCCCACTCAATCAGAAAACCCTCTGTGAGTAAATCCTGTCAACACACAAAACCTCCAAACAAAGCTCTGATACTAGTTGTTGGGGTTAAACCATATAACAGTGTTGCACATATCTATAATCAGATAAAGCATACAAGCAATGAATGCGGAAATAACCAGAAGATAAAATAAACAAGAGAAAGATAACACCAGATTTAACGTGGTTCACCCAGTGTGGGCTACGTCCACCAAGAAATGGCCAATATTATTATTCAGTGCTTTACAGAGGAAATACAATGAAGATATGTTGTCTTCCAACACCTCTCAGGATGTTCAATGTTTTTCCCTCACTCAACTACTCTTTCTTTCTCACCAAGAAAACTAACATGCAAACAATTGTTATTTTCTTCTCTCATACCCTCATACAATGCATACATGCATATATATCTATTCTGGGAAACTAACTATGATTTTACAATCAAGAAATCATCTTTAAAGAAAATATTTATTCTAATTCTCGTAAAAAAACAAAGCACCGTCGCACAGGTAACTATCGCCGGTCACTGTCACCATCTGACGTCGTCTAGTCACTTCCTAACCATGTCACTTGTAACCTCTGTTAGTAACTGATACTGGTTGACCATCTCCGGTCACTTCCTGACTGTCGCCGGTCACTATCAAAACCAACAACATGTAAAAACAAGCTTTTTGTGAAATAATTAAGCTCCATACTCAACTCCTCTCATGCGTACAACCAAATGCGCATCCTTGCCAATTGCATGCATAATAACCTAGTTATACTGTGTTCATTCAATGATGCCATGATTTCCACCCTTGGCACCATCATTCTCCATATTCATGTGGGCCCCCGTACAATTCTTGGATTATTCTATGTCTTGGAGGGGGAATTCTAGAACAACATGCTGCTTGGCCGACCTTGGATCCATGCCATGGGTTGTGTTCCTTCAACCTTACACCACTATTTCAAATTTGAACATGAAGGAAATAACTATACCATTCTAGCCGATCCTTCACCATTCAAGACCTGTAACATGTTGTATCAACCCAATGATGTCCTTATACCAGTTAAGACATCTACCATTGCTACCACTTCTTCTTTAGCCATGGCATCATCCACCAATGTTGCTGCTACATCTTTCACAACTAACTCCTTTATTCCCACTGCTACTGCATCTGACCCATCAACCAACCCATCTACTTCTCAATCAATTAATGCTTCTTCTTCCCAACTGTCCAATGATTCATCCATTCCTACTACCCACATATCAACTATTGATCCCTTAGAAGTTTTTTTTCAACGCCTCACTCTGGGAGAGTACCACCTCTATAATATTGACACATTCCTTACTCCTCAAGAGTATGGTAAAACTCACCAAAATCCCTGCTATGATCACCGCATAGGCAAGGTTTTCCCCTATGATCCTCCCCACCTTCACACAAAATTAACGTATGGGGGACTTGATGCTTCTACCTACTCGCTCGAGGCACCTTCCTAAACTCGACCATTTTCCTTCGACTTTCAATCTCTCACCAATCGTTGCTTCGCCCATACCTTCCTTAAACGTGGTGCTTGGAAGGGCTTTGGCTTTGGTTTCCATGAACAAGGTCATCATACTATCATTCCTTACACCACTCATAAGCATAAATACCGCAATGGTATTGGATTTGCTAAATCACCTTCTAGAAAGGCCTGATTCAAACTCATTGAGGATGATAAACATTCCTCACCCCATTCGCAAACTTCACCACCTTCACCTATACATTATATGGACCAAGAATCCATTCCTCCCAGATTTTTTTTTTCACGAACACCATTTCCCTAGGACCTCTAACTTATCAATGTGATGGTGAGGCTCCCTCTTCTCTTCCCTTCCTATATCTTGACATGATCGATGACGATACACCTTCTATTAATGTTGTACAATGTCAGGACGATGAGTCTATTATCACCTACCTTGGTGAATAATATTCTTATATTCACCGGTCATTACCTTCTGAGATGCAAACCATGTTGAATGAATCGACCATCGAAATCAATATTCACACTCAGGATGACCCACACATTCTAAAAATAAGCTAATCTTTAAATACTGCTAAACAAGAAGGTTTCACTTCTTTCCTTTTGGCATCATAGTAATGATTTTGCTTGGTCCTACGCTAATATGCATGGTATTGACCCAAACATTGTGGTCCATAATATTATAACCATTGCTAATGCCAAACCTGTGAAAAAAATATATGCAAAAAATGTATGCATGCATTGCCCTTCTTGTCAAAGAAGAAATCTAACGCCTTCTTTTGGTTTCGTTCATCCTACCCATTGATTATCCCCAATGGATCTATAACATCGTTCCTCTCACAAAAGCGATAGGGGGACTCCACATTTGAATGGATTTTTGTGACCTTAACTTAGCCTTCCCCAAAGATGATTTTCCTCTACCTATTATTGACCAACTAGTTGATCTCACCGCTGGCCATGAGATGCTATCACTCATGGAAGGTTTCTCGGGTTATAACTAAATATTACTTGCCTTGGAAGATAAAAAAAAAACCACCTTCATCACTCCTTGTGAGACCTTCTGCTATAATGTCATGCCCTTTGACCTTAAAAACGCCAACGTTACATATCAGTGGGATATGAATTATATCTTTCATGACATTATACATCACATATTGGAATATTATGTTGACGATATTATTTCCAAATCCAAACATCGGGCCGAACACCTTACTGTCCTTAAGGTTATCTTTAACCATCTCATCAAATATTGTGTTCACCTTCAACTTAAGAAGCATGTATTTTTATTCTATCCGGCAAGCTCCTTGGTTTTATTGTTTCTTTGTGTGGCATTGAAGTTGATCCCGCTAATATCAAGGCTATTCTTAAAATGCCTCCACCTACTAACCTTCGTCAACTTCGTAGTTTGCAAGGCAAGTTGCAATATATTTGTCGCTTTATTTCACAACTTTCTGACCGCTGTCATCCATTTCATCATCTTCTTAAAAAGGATGTCTCCTTCAAATGGCATGATGAATGCCAAAAAGCCTTTGACACCTCAAAAAAATACCTTCTACAACCACCTGTGCTCATTCCCCCTAAGGATGACCAACCATTTTACCTTTACATTTATGCTACTGATCATTCCTTGGATGCCATGCTCGCTCATCGTTTGTTCCTAATTGGATTAGAACCTATATCATTACTCATGCCTATGGATCGGGTGCTTATCGTTTGTCTTCACTCAAAGGTAAAACCGAACCTGAGCCCCTCAATGTCTTGCATCTTCGACCATACTATTGTTGAATCAAGTCATGGACCATCTTCTATTTATTAAACACTTGTCCCTTGAGCAACATTCGACTTCCACTTACATATTTTAAGGATCAATGGATAAACAAGAATCATGTGATTACTCGTCACCTTTTAGCCTTATCTTTAATATGAGTACCATGGCTCTACTGATGGCATGATTCTCATGGATACTTTTCATCCATTTCAAGATGGAATCCAATGGTCGTTCATCACTTAAAATTTCTCTTTCATAGCTACCCCTGTGTGTTATGGTTTTGTCTTCATTAAAGAAGCCTATACTTCTATATAGTCTTTTCCATGACCTAAAAGTCCACAAAAAATCCAAAAGTAATATACGGGATTTTCAAATTCAAACTCCTTGAGTCAAACTTCTAGAAAAAAGATGACTCCTTCAAAAAGGACATATATCTTTCTATCATGCTGTTATAAATAGACTGCTCCCTCGAAGGATAGCTATACAAAGCTAGCCGTACTGTACATAGTCTATCACAAAAAGAATACTATTCCTGTAAAAATAAAATAAAAATATTACGAAGCTTCCCACATTGATCAACTTCACTGAAGACCTCAAGGAGATATTCTACTCATCCCACCTAGACTTCATGCATCAATTAGTCTATAAAATAAAAGAAAAAATAAAAAGATAAATTTTTTAGCATGGAATCACCTATTTTGATCTTGGGTATCTCGCCAAAGAGGCATGCTGTCTCACACCAGGTTATGCTAAAACAAATTCTTTCACCTTACCACCTTTCCTTTATAATCTTATACCTACTCAAGGGACGTGCCTCAAATGCAACATTTTGTGATCATGTGACCTTATTCACCCTTAGAATAGTCAATCATGCAACACCTTTAGGGTCTTACGTTCATAAGCCAAATCTTTGGTATGTTAGACTCATAATGGTTCTTACCAATTAGGCGCCTTTTTGTCTCCTCTTACCATTCACCTCTTTTCTTACTTATTGATCCTCCTTCACAGGAACAAACCCTCGACACCTACATTCTAGGAATTCATCTTCCACCAAAATCACCCATACCTATTCGACCTAAACCCAACCATGCCTAAATGACCTAAAATCAACCATGCCTAAATGACCTAAAATCAACCATGCCTATTCGACCTATACTCAACCATGCCTAAATGAACTTGACTCCATCATGCCTAAAACCTACTGACCCATTCATCTACCTCATCATATTCTTCCCTAGCTCATGGGATATCTACATCGGCCTGAGGCCCCTTTTCGTTGGGGCTATGTAGGGAGCACTCCGAGGGCATGGGGCTCTTGGAGGTTAGCTCGGCCAATTTTTCCCCTAATCAATTTTACCCCTTTTATATTCGCATTTTACCTTATTTAGTTTCTATTTTACACAAAAATTGGAAATTAAACAATCATAGAAATATACATACTTACCATTTTATAAACATCAGCCATATCACACATTGATCATTTAAAATTTCCATGATATCAAGTATTTGGAAATTTAACCAGAACATACATACAATCCATTATTTTCCAAAATAATAATAACTTGGAAATTAAATCAAAGCAAAAACATGACCAAACCATGCCTATACCTGACCAAACATGCATATACCTAAATCCATCATGCCTATATGATTTCGACTCCATCATGCCTAAAACCTACCGACCCATTCATCTACCTCATCATATTATTCCCTAACTCATGGGAAAAATACATTGTCTTGAGGCCCCTTTTCGCCCAGGCTATGTAGGCAACACTTCAAGGGCATGGGGCCCTTGGAGGTTAGCTCGGCCACTTTTTTCCCTAACCAATTTTCCCCCTTTTTATATTCACATTTTACCTTATTTAGTTTCAATTTTACACAAAACTTGGCAATTAAAGAATCATAAAAACATACATACCTACCATATTATAACATCAACCATATCACACATCAATCGTTTAACATTTCCATGATATCAAGTACTTGGAAATTTAACCACAACATATATACAATCCATTATTTTCCATAATAACAATAACTTGGAAATTAAATCAAAACATAAAACATGTCCAAACCATGCCTATACCTATACTCCACCATGCCTTTACTTGACTCCACCATGCCTATACTTGACCAATCCATGCCTATACCTAACTCCATCATGCCTATATGATCTCGAATCCATCATTCCTAAATCACCAAAACTCCACTATGCATATACTTGACTCCATCATGCCTACATGACCTCAACTCAATCATGCCTAATTCAACTAATTTACATAAATACACAATAGCAATGGAAATTAAAACAAGTACATCATCCATCTAGTAAACATCATCAACTATATAATGGGAGTGTTTTTGTATCAATACATATATACCCAGATACAAATAAATATCAGTATCTCAAAACTCTCATGTTTAATTTCACGTCTTCAGCACACAGGATGGTATATATGTCAAAAATCACAATAATGGTACAATATCGCATATAGTGACCAATCACCCCCATCTGATGCCCTCCTCTCCGGTCTCACATGTCTCCTCCTCCCTACCAGTCAAGCGCCTTACCAAAATCTCCCCACCCCGTTTCTGACCTCCAACTCCTCCTCTTGGACCTCTGTCGGGCCCAGTCTTTGAGAGCTAGTAACCTCACCATGGCCCTATCTTTAGGGTCGACGACCCCCTGTGCTACCAGAACTGTGAGTCTTTGACCTAGTCTATTCAGTGGCTGTCTGCTGGGCTCGGTACTTGGCATATGAAGGCACATCAATCCCTTCCATGGCTAGATGGTCCTGATAATAGCGAGCCTCATTCAAGACATACCCAAACCTCGCCATGGATATGGTTTGTGGTGGTTCCATCAGCCTAACTACCGCTGTGAACTCTACCCCACCAAAAGTGTACTCTGTCCTGGTGCAAACACATGTACTATGAGACCCTATCCTTGTGCCTGTGGTGGTACCTGTGCAGCTACCTAGGCTTGTAGGGCTGCAACTTGTTCATGTATTGTGGCCAATTGGCCATGTAATCTGGCTACCTATGCTTGTAAGGTGTCTACCTTCCCTCCATCCCCATCTCCACCCTGTGTGGGAGCCTATGCCTGTGCTACCTGGGCCTGTAGGGCCGTCACCGGTGCTTACAAGGTGATCACCTATGCTTGTGCCCCTATCATCTGTCCTTGCAATCCTGTAATCTATTCCTATAGGGAAACCACCCGCCCCTGTAAAGTATCTCTCTGCACTATGTCTGTTGCTAAATCAGGATGCCCTGGCCTCGACGATGCCACCTGTAGTTGTTCCATCCACCACTGCCTGTATCCACCAGTGACACCCGCATCATCAATATGTCAATCTAGTACCTTCTCTTCCTTCCCTGTGGGAACACTCATACATGGTGGTGACATGGGTCTCTCCACGTCATCTCTATGACACTATGGGAAAGGTGGGGGCACGTCCTTCTGTAGTCCAAACTGTTATCTGACCTTGTCCATAGGTATCATCTTGTGCTCCCTAGCACACCACCCATGTATCCAAAAATATAACTGAATCTCCTTTAATTCCTCATCCATACCTCTATATGATGGAAAATCAACATATGGCCACCACACGATATCTACCGTTGATAGGCCCTTCAATAACCACTTGTAGTATATAACATCATATGTGGCCGTGGCCACTCTCGGCTATGCCCCGACTGGTACCCATGTCATGAAACCCCACTTTGTACAAACCACCCTCAAACCAGTCCTATCATGGTAACCCAACTGGACGCACACACACAATGTGTTCATATGCCCAATAATGTAACAAGAATGTACAACACATACCAAACTTCCTCAACCTACCATAGGCCCATAGCTCCCTATACAGTTGGACTAGAAAAGCCGGTGCCCAAGAAAAATAGACCCGATCCTTGATCATGTCATGTAATACCTCCATCCATGCTCGTAGAAATATCCCACCCTCAAAATCTAGGAGAGAAAAATAGCCTACTGCCACCATCATCAAAATAGATAGCATGGTCTCTTATGGATATGCCGCATACATATCCCCATAACTCAGACTCGTACTATGGTAACTCATCATTCCCATCGCCTCACCCAATACTGCCACTATCGGCTCCACCGATGCCTCATTTGAAATCGAATACACTAGCTCCCTAACAATAGGAAGCCACAAGATCCTATACATATCCTCTAATGTGACTATCATCTCGCCAGTTGGTAGATGAAAGGTATTGGTCGTGGAGTCCCATCTGTCAATGAGAGTGACCATCAAGCTAGGATCTCAGCCTATATGCCTATAACACCTAATCGAACTAAGTCCCACATATGATATGTGCTCTCACTCCTCAGATGTCACGCTACGCCACATCTGTACCAATAGAGGGGGTAATATGTCTCTCATAACTAGCCGATCTCTCGCTTGCATCAACCAAACCACCATTGTCAAGTCAAGAACTTCTCACATCACCTATTCTTCAAACCTCAATTTACATCATACTTAGCCATCTTTTACCAAATCATACCTAAAACCTTCAATCATACCTACCCTTCACTCGGTTTCCATACCCACCCTTTACCTATTTCACCTAAAACCCTACTATTTCCATTCTGATACTTACCCACTATAATCAATCATTTCACCTACTTATCTATCACAACCTGCACAATTCTTCCTTGCCTACACTCACTTTTCCCACTTCTTCCTACATTAGTCTTCACCTACCCCTACTTCACCTTTATTTTGCTTTCCCAACTAACTCTTTGTTGTTTAACCTAGTCACTTTTTGTAGTGATTGACATTGGTCGCCTTAACCGTAATCGGTCCTCTTGACCGGTGTCAGTCACCATTTAACTGACCGATGTTGGCAAACCAAACCGATGTCAGAGAACCCTAAATTGATGTCAGTCATAATTCGGTGATAAATCGAAACCCCATGCCATCCCATTTCAAAAAATGACCAATTTCCACCACAAACCTATCCTACCCCACCTAAAATCAACCTACATTCATTTCCCAACCTATTAAACCTATATTTTCCCCTCCCCACCTTAATTTCACCCATTTTCACCCATACTCTTCAAACAAAACTTTCCCCCCAAATTCATTCATTTTACCAGAATTAAATAAATCTTTGCAATAAAAAACAGTGCCCGAGGATTGATTCCTACCTCTACTCAGTGACGTCTCCTCGGTGGTACCTCTGGTCTTTGCATCTGTGGTCCTCCTGATCCCTCTCTCAGCTCTGTCATGGCCATGAATTCACTCCTCTAATCATAACCAATCAGATAGATCCACTCGATCTCGTGGGCTTGTCCACTAGATGCCAATCGCCTCCTCGCAGACTGCTGAATCTACTCACGACTTGGCACTGCCGTTTTCCACTTTCACACCTCTCGCTTTTCATTTTCTATAAATGACAATCAACAAATGAATCTATACAAGTGGATTTTTCCCCTTTTAGCACCAAATCGACATGACCAACATCAGTCAAATCGTGTCGTAGTCAACCGATATCGGTTAACCTCTAACTGACATCGGTCACCTCAATTATCCATATGGCCTAAAAAATTCATGCTTTACCCAAAAATATGTCATTCTTGCACCATTTACCCTTAGCATTACCTATTGGATTCACCCACAAGCCAATCCTACCTATTCCATTCCCTAATTATGTTTAGGGACATGTATTTTGCCTATACCTCGGCCCTACCCATGACCCCACCTACACACCTGCATCCAACCCTCTAATTGAACGTTCGAATTTGTGTACTCGCTATACCTTGTGATGCTGCTACCCATGTTGTTTAGCCTAATGACCTTACCTTTCCTGATGTCATGATGTTTATCCTGACCAAACCTTTAGTGCCCTAGAACAAAATCTATTACCCTTTCCTACACCTTGCCTAGTTGTGATTCAAGACCATATCCTATACATTGGATACTTGAACCACTTCAACCTCGTTTCGATAAACCTATTGACCTTTGACGAAATAGATTTTATAACCTCTTCAACTTGGTACCTTATGGAAATCTATACGTGTTCGTGCATTTTATTTCCATCACCTATTACCCGACCTGACCATTACCCTTACCTTCAACCCATCCACCCTTGTTTTTCTTAACAACCTGTTTATCAAACCACTCATCGCTTATGCCTAGAACTTCAACAACTCCTGGTTTGAGTGGGGATCACCTTCACTCCTACCTAGGCCAACTCCACTCTCACCTATATTTAGGGCAACCACTTCTGTTTTTGTCAGCATCGCTTACCAAATACAAGCCACATGACAAAAAGGGGAAAATGTAGACACTGAAAATCAGGACAACTTCCCTTAACCCCCATCAATTAAATAAATTCATACTATACCCACTCATGTCTCTAGTGCACACATGTTAAATAATTTCATTGCAATAATCAAATTAATTAATTACCTCATCCATCCACCTCACCTATAACCAACTCACCTATCCATCTCACTCAAAGACCCATTCACAACTATTAATTAATTGAGACTAATTCTACACCAATCCTAACCAACTAAGTTTTAGTCTAAACTTATCATTAACTCCCACTACCTCTCCTAGAAGAACTCATACTTATCTAGGCGGACTCTATCACTGGAGACCCGGATTAAGGACATCAATCACGCCAAAAATAGCAAAGATCAAGCCATTTTTGGCAATCCTAGACTTATCTGCCTTAACCAATGCTAATTATTCTTCAACCGGCACTGGTCACCTAACCTCCATCGGTTACTTTATATACAATTTGAAAACCTTTTACCTAGGTTGGTAATTTTTTAGTTTTGAGAGAACTATTGCATTCAAGCGTGAATCCAAAGAATCTCAATATCTAGATGACACAAAATACTCAACCACCGGCCCAAGAAAGCATCTGGTTCTCCTTCCAGAGCACTGGAATACCCATGTAAACATTACAGGAGTAGTGCCATGACAGTGACTCCAAAATCTCTTCACGGATCAACTACCCTCCACCTTCACCTACCAAATATGTAAATGCAAGTAAGTATACGCAATTTCAATCATATTAGGCTTGTTTAAAGTATAGATTCCTTACCTCTTTTGTTATACTTTATTTTTGCATGTATTCTTTTATCTCCACCTCCTCACCAATCTACTAGCCCAACCACCTATAGCATTTTTTCCTTCCGTAACTTCCCCCTTTGTATTCCGGAGTCTTCTCAGTAATATCACGAACATAACCACAACCTTCTTACTCTCTGTACAATCACAGAGAATCCCCAAAACTATTTTTATCAAATTATTTTCAATTACCCCTACTAACACTGGCTACCTAACTGCCATCGGTTTCACCTCTATGCTGACGTCATTCACTTGACCGATATTGATCTCTGTGTCATTTCATTCCTTTTGACCAGCGAGCCTCTCGATCAACAAAAAATAACCCAAACCTCACTCAATCAACCCTAGACCCCTATCAGACCTGTAAAAAGCCAGAATAACCTACCAAAACTCTAGATTTAATCATAACCTTTCATGTTAGATTAAATTTGCTTTTTGTATTTTCACGAGATACCTAAATTGTATAACTATAATAGGATTTTGTTACTTCATGACATTTTCATTAAATTTTATTTGAAAGTGGATTAACAGCCTACTAAGAAGCACCTCGCTTCCCAAATCTAGCACTCGCTAGGTAGTCCACTAACCTATATTATTAATACTATTTGGAGGTCTTGTTGTGTTTCTCATACAGGTCATTCCTCCTAGCCACAGGGAAGCTCTTCATGATCAGCTTGGATAAAAAGATCAGTAACACACGCGTTCAACCTTTAACCTACATCTCATAGGTATTCCTCCTATCCTATTTCCTATTCATTTTTAACCAGAAAGCAACAAATTAGGTGAAACACTTGTAACTGATGTTGGTTCCTCTTTAGCTGACGTTGGTTCACCTAACAGACGCCGATCCTGCTTTGACCGACACCGGTCACCCTAACCGATGCCGATGTCTATGGATTTTTATTTTAAATCCAAGAATGCACTTTTCTCAACAAACTCTTCACCCGGTTCATTCTTGGGTACCAAAATATGATCCATTTACATTCTCTTTTCATTGAAATCAATATTACGACTCCTAACAATCTTAACATCTTCTAAATCCCAAAACTAGAATTTGAAATAATCAGAACCATAACCAATGAAAGTCCATCTCTTGGATTTAGCATCCAATTTCTTCCTATTTTCTTTATCAACATGCCCAAAAGCTTCTGAACTAAATACTCTAAGAAAAGAAAGATCTACCTCTTTTCCAGTCCATGCTTCTTCTGGTATTCCACCATTTAGTGCACTTGAGGAGCCACAATTGATCAAATATAGCACTGTATCTACTGCTTCTACCAAAAATTGCAAGGGTAATCTAACATGTATCATCATGCTTCTAACATGTTCCATAATAATTTTGTTCATTATTTTTGCCACTCCATTCTCCTATGGAGTTCTAGGAACCATTCTTTCTCTGCGTATTCCATTCACTGAACAATAATCAATGAAAACCTTAGTAGAGTACTCACCATCATTGTCATATCTAAGGCACTGCAACTTCAAATTAGTTTGATTTTCTACAAGAGCTTTCCATATTTTAAATGTTTCAAAAACATTAGATTTACGTGTAATACAATATAACCATACATTTCTTTTGACATCATCAATAAAAGTCACATAGTATTGGGATCCTCTATGAGAAGCTACCTGGGCTGGTCCCCACACATTTGAGTGTACATGCTCCAATTTATGTTCCTTCTTTGTTGACCCAACTTTAAGAAACCTCACTCTTATTTTTCTTTCCAAATATGAAATGCTCACAGAAATCAAGATCTACATATTTCAAATATGATAGCTTACCCTTTGCCTTTAAGATATGCATTCTCTTCTTACTCATATGGCCTAACCGATTATGCCACATGCTTGCATCTGAATCTGAAGTAGATAACACAGAAAAATAATCAGTAATACATGTAGACAAATATAATGTTTCTACCTTCTTTCCTCTTGTAACAACAAGAGATCCCTTGGAAACTTTCCAAGAATCGGCAGTGAATGTAACCATGCATCCATCTTCACCTAATTATCCTGTAGAAATAAGATTTCTCCTGAGGCTTGGCACATGCTTCACATCTTTTAATATCCATGTATTTCCATTCTATAATTTAAGATGAACTTCACCTTTACAATTAATCATGCATGGTTCATCATCTCCTAAATATAAATGCCCAAAATTAACGTGGACATAATTTCTGAAATAACCCTTATTAGGGGTAGCATGGAAAGAAGCTCCTGAATCTAAAACTCATGATTAAATTTTAGTAACCAAGGAGAGAATAAGGGAATCTTACATTACCTCTGATGATACATTTTCCTCTTTACCTTTCTTTGGTACATTCTCTTTGTTTTCCTTGAACCAACAATCCTTCTTTGCATGTCCTTTCTTTCCACAATTCCAGCAGGTTATTCCTCTACCTCTGGATTTAGATCTACCATTCTTAGACTTTGATTTCCCATTACTCTTACTCTTGTATCTCTCCTTTTTCCTTGCTCTGATTTCTACATTCAAAGCATCCCCAGATGATGATTCTCCTGTACTTTTCCTACATATTTCTTCATTCAAGATTATACTAATCACATCATCAAAATTCAAAATATTAGTAGCAGACGTTGTATTACTAACAACCATTACCAAGTTATCCCAACTATTTGGCAAAGAACACGTGAATAAAAAAAATTTCACTTCATCCTCAAAAAAATATTAACCAATTTTAATTGATTTACAATAGAACGGAAATCATTCAAATAACTTGATGACAGATTCTCCTTCTTGCATTTTAGAATTAAACAATTTCTTCATCAAATAAACTTTATTTGAAGCACTAGGTTTTTCATATAAATTAGCTAAAGATTTCATTAACTCTACTATAGTTGTTACTTCGGTAATATTCGAAGCCATGGATGCTGTCAGGCTCAATCTTATAGATCCCAGAGCCTTTCTATCAAGAATTTTCCATTCTTCATCAATCATCTTTGCAGGCCTTGCCTTCTCATCCAACGGTAAATATAAATCTCTCTGATACAAATAATCCTCCACCTGCATCTTCCATAATGATAATTACGGCCGTCAAATTTCTCTACTTTGTATTTACCATCTTCTGCCATTGTTTTTCTCCCACTCAATCATAAATCCCTGCGAGTAAATCTGTCAACACACACAACCCTCAAATAAAAGCTTTGATACCAGTTGTTGGGGTTAGCACACCACTGGTTGTATAGATATATTTATCAGATCTAATCATACAAGTAATAAATATCAATATAAGATTTAAAGTATACAAACAATAAACACAAAAATAATGAATAGAAGAAAATAAACAAGATATAACGTGGTTCACCCAGTGTGGGCTATGTCCACCAAGATAAAACCAATTTATTATTCCAAAGGTTGTAATACAATGAAGATTCTGTAATCTTCCACACCTTACATGGATGTACTGTACTTTCTTCTCTCACAATATTCTCTTTTTCTCTCTAAAGGAATTCCTTCTTACAATTCTCTAAATTCTAACTTCTAACCCTATCTTTCTAGCTTATATAAGCATATACAAACTTAGGGCACTTTAGCTATATCAATTATAACCATTAGATTCTCTTTATAACAAAAGATTAGATCTAATTCTCGTAACTTAAATATAAAGTCAATCAAACCACATTAGTTAACTCGATGCCGGTTACCCTAACCAATGGTCGGTTCCTCCTTGCTTGACCGATACTGGTCCCTGGGTGATCGACTGATGCCAGTTACTGTGTAAAACTGCAAGTTGTAAATAAGCTCCTTTGTGAAGGAATCCAACTCCATAATCTCAACATGTGGATGTCACTTCCATATACGTTACCCTTAAAACATAATAACTCCCAAAGGAAGATAGACATTGATCCTGCAAGATCATCCTAAGAGACCACAGTATACACGGTGTTGTCTTCAGGGTAAAAACAAGCTTTTCATGATCTAACAGACAAGACTGTACCAGACTCTTTGATAATGGATAACCATCAAGAATAATGATTTAATTTGAGGCCTTTGAAACAGTAAGGACTTGCATACACCATAGGATTAGTAGTTTGTTGTTCATACCCAAATAGTAACTTTGGACAGTATCGAGCTTCTCTATGAATGATATGAGTATTCAAGACACAAACATAGGTAAATCAAGATAGAACCATTGGTAGAGTTTTCAAACAGATCCTTGCAATACCTCCTAAAAATAAAATACCTATTCTTCACCAACAGATATCTATTCAATAATGGTTAGTCAACGTAAAATTCATTACAACTTAGGCGCATTGACAGAAAATTATGTAGTCAATTAAAAGATCCCAAAGTATAACTAACGTGCTTATTATCCATTTTGTAATTACCACTAATATATCAACAAAGGTGCTACTATTCTTGAATGGATTTTCATGCTATGATGATTCCATCTAATCTATCCCTTCAGGTGCCAAATTAGAAGACCAAACAAATGCTAGTAGGCTTTAGCTTTAAAGTCCAAAGTCATATGCCTCAAAATAAAACAAAGATGTCATTTTCTTGTATCATATTGAGGCTTATGTGTATAAGTTTTGATCATTCTTCAAAACAAAGTTTTTAGGCCTAAAGTATGAACAAATTTGCTAAACTTCACCTTTGATGGAAATGGATGCCATAAGTTATCCAGACATAGGCCATCTTGTTTATTTTCACAAAACTTGAATCTATGAAAAGATTAGGCGCTAAAGTATTCACCCCCATGTTAGGTTTGACAAAGGCACCAAACTTAACCATAGAATCATGCATGATTTATCTTGACGCAATCATTAGGTTTTATGTCTTTTGAACACTTTCTTAGCTTGCCTTTTGGTGATGAATGACAAAACAAATACGCTAATACGGAAGATTGTCAAGAAAATTCAAAATTTCAAGGTGTAAACTAGAACGTTTTTTTTTTCAAATTTGAGCAGCTTGTTCTTAATATGAAATACTATTAAACAAGCACCATAAAGACTTCTGGGGATTAATCTGCATGGTGGGTTCCTAAAATACAGAAAAAAAAGTGGTGCAAATATGAGAAAAAATAAACTAAGAAATTGTTCCTCTAATACTAGCTCCTATTCAACACAAATCTACCTTCAAATTGAGCAAATGAGTATATGAAGAGTGTTAATACCTTCACTTATCTACAAGTTGTAATGCTTCCTTATTTGTTGCTTTGGATATTCTCAATGGATAGTTTTTCTTGCTTCAAATTTATGGGATTTATTTGGATAACACCTCCCCTTATGAAATGGTGATTTTTCTTGAAGAATGCTTGATGTGATTGATAGCTTCCTTAGTATATGTTTTGCAGCATCGTATGCTTTCAAATTTTAAGATTTGGTCTCCATGGAGGGTGGAACTCTTATTTATAGTTGGAGGAAGGGAAAATGAAGGGTTGAGATCTTTACCATGTAGATGGTATATCAATGGTTGTTGAATTGCATGAGAGGGTAGAAATATCTAGAATTGGATATATTATAGAGATTAGAAGAAGCTTCCATTGATTTAAAAATCAATGGAGGGAGAAATATTTAAATTTTTAAATATAGAAAAGGTACATTTAGAGAGGCTTATAGTAAATAGAAGCCTCTAGATTTGGAGGATTGGTTAGTTTGGGATTAAATGAAATCATCACAAATATGATTAGTGGAGTGGTTAGATGGAGACCATCCTAGGTGTATTCCATATGTATTCAGTAGGTGGTAGGTGGATGCGACAATTATTGTAAAAACTTGTAATAATAGTTCTTGCTTAAACATTAATGGTGAAACAGCTTAACTTTTCATGCATGTATATATTTACTCTTGCCTTTCGACAATGTGTTGCTGCAAGCACTTACAAATTTTCTGTAAATGCATTGTTGCTTTATTGGTCATTAAAAATGTGTTTCTCTTTATTTTCAAAAAATAATGTTTTGGCTTTTATTTTATGCATGCATTTGTCTATTGAATTAAAATATATAACGGATCCAACTCCCTCTACTTATTTTTTGTAATATTCTAGTGAATAACTAATACCTTATTAAAAAAGTGTGACATTTCATTTTTCTCTTGATTATTTATCCCCACCGAGGCCATACAACCGTTCCATTCATTGACCAGTGTAGCTATAATCTCCTTCCAGTACTTGTAAACTGGTTCTATGATTTACCACCTTCGGCCTATGTACCTCTCCTTTTCACAATGTTTCCTATGCCAACTCCATGGAGTGGATCAGTTTCGGCCAGCACTAGATGCAACCTAATGGACCATGAAATTGTCCATGTTCACATTATAGGTTGTATATATATATAACCTAAGATCCAATTGTTATACATAATACCTTTCATTTTCACACAATATTGAGCTTTAAAATTTGGTATATGTAAATTTGTCAGATGGCATTGACACTTATGAGGCCCTTATG
The DNA here is from genome assembly GCA_019776745.2 of Taxus chinensis. Taxonomy (NCBI): domain Eukaryota; kingdom Viridiplantae; phylum Streptophyta; class Pinopsida; order Cupressales; family Taxaceae; genus Taxus; species Taxus chinensis. The sequence continues at coordinate 499,318,152 of CM034156.1, forward strand.
CCCTCCAGGATTAACTGACACGTGACCTTATATCCACAATCTCAGAAATGGATCCATTATATAGTTAATGGAGATCAAACTAATTTTATGCCTATTGATATCAATATTCATGATATGTAATTTTCAAACTTCTCTCCTAAAATCATGGATTTTCACATTCAGAATGTCCTGGGCTAATTTAACTATATCCCTCTGAGCTGTCATTAAGATTATGTAGACTGTGGATAACCTCCTCAATGTTCTGTAGGACTATTCTCATACTAAAACAGAAAACTCATTGTTCTTTGCCTATGGGAAAATTGGGGAACTCACATAGATATCAATGCTTGCTAACTTCCCAAAAAACATATGAGCTTCAAAGGAGTCAATTCTGGGTCGGGGTGCTTTCAAATTGTTGTCTTCTCACCATCGAATCAATGCTCCAATGTTTACCTCCTCAGCCTTAAATGTGGAACCCGCTCTTACCTATTTTGAAACATATCCAACACATTGCCCATACTTGACATTGTACGTGTTAGATAAAAGGTTGTGCTCTAAGCAAATAAATACCTTCACAAGCTATCATGACACAAAGAGTCCATTGGAATTGTTTGGCTTTGATTTTACAGACAAAAAATTAGTTTGAAGGGGAAGCCCCAAATGTTATCATTGTTTTCCCAATAGAGGAGTGCTCAGCAGAATGATAATTTTGATTAGACCCTGGTGTAAATTGAGAATGAAGGGAGCATTTACATTATCTCAAACTACAATTGATTTTGCCAAAGAAGAAAATAGGTAGAAAGGAAAGTTATATGGTTTGGAGTTGCGTATATGGTTTAACATGGGGAAATGGTAACCATAAATAACTTTATATCTATCTTCCAACGTTATGTAAGACATTATCAGTTTAGCTATTTCATCAAAAGGGTAAGGTAACTTACTCCGAGTGTATCCATTGTGAAGAGAGATGGGATCCCCTTTTCCTTGCAAGAAACATTCTATCTCAAGACTGTAGTCTAATTTCGGCTTGAAAATACATCTACCTTCCAAAGAGAGGCATGTCACTTTAGCTATGAGCTTAGGCATTATTGTGAAAGAGCAGTTACCAACCTGTACCTTGCCCTCATTCCATGTTTTAGCGACCGCTTCGCTCAGACTCTCATCATGGCCCTCAAAAGTGAGAAAAAACAACAACCCAACAACATCCAAAAGAGCTTCAGCTTCCCTGGAGATCTCCGGGCACTTAGAAGGTTCTGTGCGAACCAGGTCCCCCCATCCTTTTGCCCCCAATTTTCTTTTTGCTCAGATACTAGACAAAATATTCAGCTTTGTCTTTCAGCTTCCCCAATTCCAAAATGTCCAATCTACTCGTGAGAATAAAGGGACCCAATTCATGCACGAAAGTAGGATTCATGAAAGGTTATTGGCATGAGTGGAAAATTTTAAAATATTATCATTGGATGGAAGAGCGAAATAGGCTCCCTCCCTTTTCATGATTTCAACAAAATTGGCATTCATACCAATGAGGTGCTCAACAACTTGGAGACTGTTAGCGGTAACCCCCAGATTAGCGACAAAGTCAGCCCCAACATTACCTTCCCTATACACATGTTTGAAAGAAATATTCACAAAAGAAGGTAATAAAAACTTAGTTTTACTGATGAAGTCTTCTATGGTCATGGTAGGTAGGGATGAACCCTTCATACAAGAAATGATATACAACGAATCACCTTCCACTTCCAGAAGGTTGAAACCTTTTTCTTTTGCGATCTTCACCCCCCAGTACAGAGCAGCTACCTCCGCCACATTATTTGATTGATGTCCAAGGTCAAAGAAACAAGCGAGAAAAAAATGACCAAGAGAGTCCCGTATGACTCCTCCTCCCCCAGCTTTCCTAAGATTCCCTTTAGCCGCTTCGTCAAAGTTGAGTTTTAGAGAACCTTCACAAGGAGGATTCCACTTAATCCCCAACCTGGGATTAGGCCTATTTGTTTAAGGGGTCCCATAAACATTCCAATTCATTAAGAAGTGTTGTTCATTATCCAGGATTTCCAATTCTTTATTCCCGAGGATAGAGAAATTGTTTCTAACTGCCTGAAAGAGGTTGTTTATAGACAGTTTGATAGGAAGTTTCTTGTTTTTGAATATCCTTCTATTTCTTTCCTTCCAGATTTCCCACCAAAGATGGCTTAAGCTCATGGCCCATAGATTTTTTAACCCTTAACTTGAAAGGGACTCTTCCATTGGTTCGAAGCTTCTTTTATATCTTTGGGGATGACCCAGTTAACCGAGAAACAATCCAGAATGGAGGATAACATTTGATGTGCAAACTGACATTCCAGAAACATATGGTTTACTGATTCCATTTTCCTTTCGCATAGCACACATCTATTAACCCAATGGAATCATCTTTTTACAAGATTATCTACTGTGATTAGTTAATGAATTCCTATAAAATAGTTAAGGGGGATTAGTTAATGAGATAATAAGATGTAATGGGATTAATATGATTAAGGATGAGATGGGATTATTGGGTGAATAATAATATTTATTTAGGTATGATATTTAGGGATAATAATAATTAATCTCATGATTAATTATTATATAGTTAGTGATGGGGAGGGGTTAATAATGGTTAATGAATATATTATTTGTTGAATGAATATATCGACATTTTACATGTCTACATCCACAACATGATTTCCTTAAAAACAAGGCCAAACCCCCCAAAAAGTTGATTTCTCACACGAAATGGGTCTAAAATTGATGCTATTCACACTTTATATAGTAGTGTAATAATTATTTATCAATGTGGTATGTGAAAAATCCAAAACTATAGGAATATGGAGATCAACACCTCTCGTCATATTTCATATCGATTTTGTACTAGTTAACTTCTTAATACACTAATAAGCATTCTACAATGGCAACAATGGGTTTAAGGAGTTGTTCACTTTCATGTTCAATCTTTAATTTGATGTCCATTTCATCATCACATGACAATTTCAACCTTAAATTTGATGTCCATTTGACCCTCTTTTTATGATTTTATTCCTTTTATTTGGGAAAGTCAATTAAAAAATCATAACATTTTGGTCATATGGTGAGTTTTGGAGTTTTTTTTTTTTTCTGTCAGAATTTTTTAAGTCTAACATGATGATATAGCTAAATGCATGTCATTTATTATTAATTAGTAAGAAATTGGTGGAGAAAGTAATGAAATTATTACTAGATAGAATACATAAAATAATCCAACTATAAATTTTTTGAAATTGATATCTTTTAACCTATTTGAAATATAGATATATTTAAAATATGTTGACTAGCATTAAAGTAGTATTGGTTATAGTGTATAGAGATAGGAGACAATGACATAAAACCGTCTTATGTAACATTGAATTTAAATGTTTATTAAAGTATTTTTATAAACTTTCTTCAAATAGAAGACGCCAAAGTATATAAACTTAAAAACTATATAAATACTTTCCTCTTGGACTTTGTTAGGAGCGTGGATATACCAGTCTCGCTAACTTCAAGACTACAAACTAAAATAATTTTGAAATAATTGACCAAAACATCGAGATGCCATCAAAATTTGTGTGTCCCAAAACGAAAGCTCCAATAAACGAAAATTGACAGATAATTGCGAGGCTTTTGAAGTGACATACATTGATAGATCATTGAGAGGCTTTTGGAATGACACACATTCACAGGGTTGCAGGAAAATAATCCAACCTTATTTATTCGTCATTGTCATTGACATTGTATTCATGGGCAGTTGTCTTTCATATTCAGAAGAGGACATGGATAATTAAACTAATTTAAATAATCTACAACAAATCTTTTTGATATCATGAAGCAAATAAATCCATATTCCTTTTCATTTTATATGGATTTAAAATCGATATTATCCATATGATTAACTTGTATGCAGTTTAGTTTGTCCTCCAGTATTGGTTAAGTTAATTTTATCATTATCAAGTTATTTCTATGAATAACACTGATCATTTTGGCATGCATTTGTATAGCTGGCTCATCAATTTTCTCAAAAAATTGGAGAAGGATAAAAAAATGGTCGTTGCCAAGGAAGTTAAAGAGAGTGGTCATATGGAATCCCAAGAGGGATTCACCATGGATGGCTCTGTTGATTTGAAGGGTGGGCCTGTTCTTAGATCCAAAACTGGAAGATGGAAAGCCTGCTCATTCCTAGTTGGTATAGAAAAATTCTCAGATCTTTTATTTTTAAATAGGGATGTTCTTGTTCTTGTTTGTTCGTAATCTATGTTTATTTGTTGTTTGTCATATCTTGATGATGGATCATGGAATGCGATCTGATAATGGATCGAAAAATGCGATCCAAAATGTTCTTGAACAATTATTAATTGATGAAATTGGTGGTTAACAGGCTATGAGGTATTTGAGAGGATGGCCTTCTATGGAATTGCTTCCAACCTAGTGAATTACGTCACAAGTAAGTTGCATGAAGGCACTGTGACTTCAACAAGGAATGTCAACAATTGGAGTGGTGCCGTCTGGATTACTCCTATTCTTGGTGCATATATTGCAGATACTCACTGGGGTCGCTACTGGACTTTTACAGTATTCTCAATCATATATATATCGGTCTCCACAATCTCTATCTCTACACATTTTTCACCAACACAATTAAGAGAGATCGGATTTTAATTATGAATTGGTGTATTTCTTTTTGCAGGGAATGATGATGTTGACGTTGGCAGTGTCAGTGCCATCTCTGAGACCACCAGAATGTGCAAAAAACGCCATTGTATGCCCAAAAGCCTCTACATTTCAGGTGGGTTTTTTCTATTTCGCACTGTATGTGCTTGCTCTGGGCACAGGCGGTACAAAACCCAATATTTCGACCATCGGTGCAGATCAGTTCGATGAATTCGATCCAAAGGAGAAGCTTCAGAAGGCTTCCTTCTTCAATTGGTGGATGTTCAGTGTGTTTTTCGGAGCGTTGTTTGCACAGACATTTCTGATATACATCCAGGAAGATATTGGATTTGCCGTGGGATATGCTGTTCCTACAGTTGGATTGATCGTATCGGTGGGTATATTTTTAGTGGGTACTCCGTTTTACAGGCACAAGCTTCAGAAAGGGAATCCGTTTGGTCGTATTGCGCAGGTAATAGTTGCAGCAGTTCGTAATTGGAGAGTGAAGGTTGCTGCTGATCCACTTCAGCTTCATGAATTGGGGCCCGAAGTTTATGTTGCAAAAGGAAGATTTCCCATTTCTAATACTCAGTCCTTGAGGTGAGTTTAAAAATGCTCTGCACCATCTTCAGTTACTGTTTGTGTAAAAATCAAGAAAGGGTTTGCATTTTGAATGACCTAACTAAACTTTTTAAGATTCACCCAATGACTGTAACCAGGTAGTCTAATCTGCAATTTTTTTAATAGCCATCTCTAGATTGGGTGGTACCTAATAAGTATTCTTATGTAAACAGCCTGTGGGTTGGAATGGAATAGTATATTTGTGTTGACGGTTTAACAGGTAAATTTTTGTTGAGTGTCCACAGATAAACACTAATACAGTCTTGTAAATTGTCTACAAATTAATATGAGCATATTTTTGTGATCCATCCAGAGATTAACAGTATATTTTTGTAGATTGTCCACCAACTAATATGAGTATATGTTTGTGAACTGTCCACAGATTAACATGAATAATGGAATAATATACATTTTTTTGACCGTCCACAGCTAGGTAAATTTTTGTAGACTGTGGACAGACTAACATGAATATAGTTTTGTGAACTGTCCACAGATTAATATGATTATTTTTATAATCCGTCCACAGATTAACATGAGTAATGGAATAATATATTTTTGTTGACTGTCCATGGTTTAATAGGGTATATTTTTGTAAATTGTCAATTGACTAACATGGATATATTCTTGTGAACTATCCACAGACTAACATGAGTAATTGAATGGTATATTTTTTGTTGACTGTCCACAACTTAACAGGGTAAATTTTTGTAGATTGTCCACAGGTTAATATGAGTATACTTTTGTGATCTATCCACATATTAACATGAGAAATGGAATAATGTGTTTTGTTGACTGTCCATGACTTAGTAAGGTGTCTTTTTGTAGATTGTCCACCGACTAACATTAGTATATTCTTATGAACTGTCCCAGACTAATATGAGTAATGGAATAGTATATTTTTGTTGATTGTCTACACCTTAACAAAGTAAATTTTTGTAGACTGTCCATAGACTAACATGAATATAGTCTTGTGAATTGTCCACAGATTAATATGAGTATATTTTTGTGATATGCCCATAGATTAACATGACTAATGGAATAGTATATTTTTGTCGACTCTCCACGACTTAACAAAGTATATTTTTGTAGACCGTCCATAAGACTAACATGAGTATATTCTTGTGAACTGCCCACACACTAACATGAATATATTCTTGTGAACTGTCTACAGACTAGTTCATGAGTAATGGAATGATATATTTTTATTGACTCTACACAGTCTAACATAGTATATTTTTGGGTTGAACTTATCCAATACTCACAAACTATTAAGTCACATCTCTCTCCACCAATCAAAATTTTAATAATATTTAACTCTTTTTAATATTGATTGTGTATTGTCAATAAATATTTAAGTTGATTAATTAAGTACTATTGAAAGTTTTTATTAATTTTAATATTTGATGTCAGTTTGTTTGAATAAGTGTTAGATATGGACGTTTTAACTATTCATCCAGATTTTTTTCCCATAGCTAATCTTCTATATCACTTTATATCTCTTAAAAGTTTTTTTTCCCTAAGGTTATTTTCGTGGTATTGTTGGAATTTGTATTATGACTTTTAATTTCTAATTTTCATCTCTTCTGAGAGGACTTGTGTTATTAAAACTACAAAACAAAGTCAAATTGCTCTAATACATTTGCTTATTAGAGTATACTCTGAACTGGGGATTTTTCTCTGCAGATTCCTGGACAAAGCAGCAAGAAAGAATGGTTTTACAAGTCCATGGAGGCTATGCACAGTGACTCAAGTAGAAGAAACCAAGCTCATGCTAAAACTAATCCCAATATGGGTCGCCGTGTTCATCCCAAGCACCATATTCGCCCAAGTTAACACACTATTCATAAAGCAGGGAAACACACTGGAGAGGAACATGGGCCCTCACTTTAAAATCCCCTCTGGTTGCCTCACCTCATTTGTCACCATGTCAATGCTGGTGTCCATTGTAGTCTATGACAGAGTCCTCGTCAAGCTCTTCAGAAGAGCTACAGGAAATCCCAGGGGCATAACAATCTTGCAAAGAATTGGGATTGGCCTGGTTGTCGATGTGACACTCATGGTTGTTGCTGCAATAACAGAACACCATAGGATTACAGTTGTGAAAGCACAGGGACTGCAAGGCGACTCTAAAGCAGTTGCACCCCTCTCAGTCTTCATTCTGCTTCCTCAGTTTATACTAGTGGGCATAAGGGACGCCTTCATTGAAGTAGGGAAGTTGGAATTCTTTTATGATCAGTCCCCTGAGAGCATGCAGAGCTTAGGGACTGCTCTTTTCTTGAGTTCACTGGGTGTGGGGAATTTTATCAGCAGTTTTCTTCTGACCACTGTGGACAAAATCACTGGCAAAAATGGGCACAATGCTTGGGTTCTAAATAATCTGAATGCATCGAGGCTTTACTACTATTATGCTCTGCTGGCTGTTCTTAGCTTTTTGAACATAATTTTCTTTTTGTTTGTGTCATGGCTTTATGTTTATAAGAGAGAAACCAGCGATGCTCTTGAAATGAGTAGCATGAAGGGCAAAGGCACTGAAGATGAAAAGCAGCAGCAGAGTTATACAGATAATATGTCCACGGAGCTCATTCGTAAATGATAATTGTCTTCAACTTCACCAATTCTATTCTGCTTAATGCTAATTGTACCGTTTCAGGTATGTCATATAATAGCAGAAAATGTTTTGTTTTTTGCCCGAACAGAAGACCTTGTCTTGTTCTTTAAATATGTGTTTTTCACCATACCTCCTATGAATTGGAAGTCTCCTCTTCCAGTCGAATCTCCACCGTAAATGGTCTCTCCTGATATATTAATTAGAAAATGATTCGATTATAAGACTTCCCAATACAGTTGTCAAATGGTGAAGGATTTGAATTGTGTTCTTGAGAGAAAAGTCACAAATTCGAATCTTGGAAAGGTATGGTATGTACCTCTCATGTATACACAGATATATGTAGAAGGCATCACGAAGGGATAGCATTTTAATTTCGTCGAAAAAACAACAATGCAACAAACTAATCTACATACTAAATCTAAGTTTTATGTGAATGTAGGCGTACCACGACGCATTGTAATTAGGTTTACATTAGTAAATCAGATTTTATTGGAATATTTTAGGATCATAGAAAATTGAAATACCCTAAAGAAATAGGGTTTTAGAGATATGAATTTTGTGGTAATTTAAGAGACATCCATAAGAAAAGACTACATAGGAGGCTCATTTAGTTAGGTGAAGAAAATGAAAGCTCAACGCGAATAGAAAACCTCGATAGTTGTCGTAGCACTTCTTTAGTGGTACAATCATTTGACATATTAGCAATAGAACTTCGAAAATTGTGAGGTAGTGCAAAATTGATTTGATGACATTGTTTATCTTCTTCGCGGCTACAAAATTTTTAATCATTTTTCCATAATTCACCGAGAAAATTGTTGGGAAATTGATCCCCTGCTTTCGAACTTACTTTAATTGCAACGGAAACACATTCCAAAACTATAAAAAATGAGGGAGTTAATGGGGAGAAGTGATATCCCTTTAATATTATCAATGCCTTAAAATTTCGTACAATTTTGCAAAAAACACACCAAGTAGAATGCAATTCAACAAGCATTAAAGTGTATGCAAGTTTGTCAATCCTTATCACTATCAATACTCTAATCAATGCAACAAGTACATCATATTATGCTCTTCTTTAAGTTCTTGAAATATGCTTTTGGCAGATTGATGCTCTTGAAATAAATTAATTCCTTGTTTTTACAACCCACATAATAGTGATTGTGATTGTTTTTTAAATTTACTAATGCACCCATGTATATATAGAATTATTGAATTAAAATTAGAACCTTGTTGGGGCACTATATGGCGACACACAAGTGGGAAAATCAATAAAGAATGGAAAAAATCTTGAGGAACTTGGGACAAGGGCCGGGAGGGACCACACAAAGGTGAACATAATTGCAATGACATTGTTACAAAAAAAATCCCTGAACAACAACACAAAAAGTAGAAGAGAAAGAAAACCAAGGAGGAGAGAAACTAATAGGAAAGACAAGGAAACATGAGCATACATAAAGGAATATAGAAACAATAAGAGAATAATAGAGGGGAACATGTAAAAAGTAAAACACATGAAACAAATGCCAATAAGAGCCTAGTCTAGATCTATAATTGATAAACACAAACATACACTAGCATCATAGAAAATAACAACTTTTGTATCAAAATTGTGTGCCTACGCAATGTTCAAATTTAATGTATGTGTGCATAATGTTGGACATAGTCCTATGATGTAGGAGCATCTAGGTTCATAGGTAATCTTGGATCACCATAAATAATTAAACACTTGGAGTCAGTGTGTGTTTGCATTCTATGTTATTGGTGTGCTGCACAGTGAATAAGTACATTGATGATGGACCACAAAGTACAGTGTCTCATTTTATGGAGTGGGCATGTCCATTGCATAATGTTTACATAGTTCATCGTTCCACTGTTCAATGTTAGGTTTGTTGAACAATATGCACAATCATGTGAAGTCATTTGTAAAAGTGACACAAACCTATTCGAGCAACACAATCCTAGATTGGTTCCCTAGGCATATGCAGATAGTAACACAAATCCATAGAAGATGTCTATTACTAAGAACCTATTTTTGAAGCCACGAAGTACTATTTGAGCCACACACCACTAATTTTATTGTTTCAAGATGCAGAGTATTGTCTGGAGTCATGGAGCACTAGAAGATTATTTGAATCCATGAATAGTTGCTAATTGGAAGATTGAAGCCACAAGTTTCTGAAATGCCAAATGGTTGTGGAGTGGATATGTTGATGGGTTATTTATAACTTGCATTTGAATTCCCTAAGTTTAAGATTCTTAGCATAGTACACTAGGTGGCTTGTATGCTTATATAAATAAATCCCAATTTCCTTAGTTGCATAGCTAGAGGGGAGCATAACCAAATGTGATTGCTCAATATTAGGTTGTAAGATTAGAGTGTGGATGTGAGATTAAAGTTTGAAATTGAGAATGAGGTTACTTTAACTGACTTGACATGACACAAGAATGATTATGTAATGTATTCATTGTATTATTGGTGATCAGAATGAGAGTTTTATTCTTTTGAGTTTATGAATTGAAGTCTTGTTTGAATTATTTGTTGCAAATATATGTTCATATGATATTCCCACTTGTGTATAATTCTTTTTGTTTGTTTTTTTTTCCATACATATTATGAGGGATACATGGCGTAAGGTGGATCTTCATTGAGCACCCTAACTCCAATTGCATCAACTGGTATCATAACATAGGATTTATTTCCTTGTGAGTAGAAACATGATGGATCTTTATGATTTTTCACATTTTTGATTACGAGTAGAAAATCATTACAAATGTCTTCTAATCGGTAATTTTTGGGAAGAAGTTGTGAGTGAGGGACAAATTAAGATTTTACAACTTTACATAATGGAATTGTGGATAGAAGGTCGTTGTAGACATCTTCCAATAGGTAAATGTTGGGTAGAAGGTGCAAAAGTTATAGAACAAAGCACTATCAGTTTTCCAAAAAGTGGGTTAAAAATTGTTGTAGATATATTCCACCAAGATAATTGTTGATTAGTATATTGTATAGGTCATTGATATCAAGTTTCAGAAGATATACAATGACACATAGGAGGATTTTTGTTGGAGCTCTCCAAAATTAATGAGCTAGAGTTGATATTTTAGCCGAGTTAATGCAAAATATGTAAGCTCTCTTAGAGGCGATGGAATCCATGCAATGTCAAGGTGTTGTTATGGAATATAATACTGATGATGAAGGGGGGCACACACAATAGGTAGTATAGGCCATGAATGTGAATGCAAAGGAGGAAGAAGAATCAATGCAAGATGGTCCACAAGATGGACTATTATATGAAATTGATAGAATGGGGAGTAACACTAGACATGATACTCCTTGCTATAATGGTATTTTGGAACTAGCTGAGATCATGGATTGGATAAAATATAAGGGATGTATTTAGAGTATGAATACATGAAAGATCCAAGAAAGTTCAAGTTTATGTGCACAAAGTTGAAGGGTGGTGCATCTCTTTTGTGGTAGCATATCCAAACAAATCAAGTGTAGTATGACAAGTAAAAGGTTAAGATATGGGATAGGCTGGTGATTATTCAATGAAGCTTAAAGTTTTAACCTACAAATTACTAGCTCATTTTTCAAGAATTTGTAGTCTATGATAGAGAGAGCTCAGTGTGAAAGAGGACACTGAAGAATTTTATCTACTCACCATTAGAGTGAGACATGTAGAAGATGACATGGAGATGTTCTCTAGGTATATGATTGGATTACATATTTCAATTCAAGACGAGTTTAGCATGATACATATACATTGTGTGGAAGAAGACCATCAATATGATTTAAAGGTAGAGGAGAAGATAATATGCAAGCAACAAAGGTATACCCATATGAAAATAAAGATTGCACGAGGTCATGGAAAAGGTGGTGGTAGAGAGAAGTATGCACATCATAAAGGAGAGTCTAATTAGATGTAAAATGAAGGAACATCTAGAGGAGGTGGAAATCTAGAGATATAGGAAACTTTGGATGCACAAGAGGTCTCAAAATTTACGGCACATGTCATATATGTGGAGAAATAGGACATAGAGCCTATGAGTGCCCACACAACCATGATGGTTGTAAACATAACCACATAAGTGTGCACATTGTGCATGGAGAGGAAGATGGTATTTCAATCCATGAGGAAGAACTGATGTGCAAGAACTTGCTGTTGGAACTATCCAAGGAGGAAGTTTCTCATGGTAAAAAGGGAAAATCTATTTAGAATAACGTGTAATTCCAATGGTAATGTATGTAAGATGATAGTCGACAATGGAAGAACTAATTTTTCTGCACAAGAAATAGTTGATAAGGTGGGGTTGAAGATAATTGAGAATTTGAAGCCATACAAGATTTTGTTGTTATAGACAAGGCACTAGATTTTAGTGATAGAGAAATGTCTTATCAAGTTCTAGATTGGGAGATATGATGGTGAAGTATTGTGTGACATCATGCCCATGGATATAGTATTTCATGTTTTTTTGGATGACCATTATAGTTTGATAGGAGGGCTCAACACGATAGATGTGAAAACACCTACAAGGTGGATAAGGATGGAATAAAGTGTACTATGAACCCATTATATGTAACATCCCGGAAATTTAGTCTGCTTTTTCGGAAGGATAAGTCGTAAAATGTTAAATGGATTATGAAGGTGGGACAATAAGCCTTGTTGCATAGATGTGTGCGCAATTGCACACACATATGTATATCTTGAGAAGGATATACACACGCATGCGTAATTGCATATGCAACCGCATAAAAGTGCTTATTTTTGAGTGTATGTAAAATACTTAACATTTATAACTTACCCTTGTTATTGACTTGGAAGTAGAGTGTACTTGCCTTGCTATGTGTGGTGTTTTCGATGCATTGTGGGGTTGTTTGATTATTGAACCTGAATAATTATTGTTGTGCACCTGTCTATGTTGTGTTACTTAGCTAAAAGTGAGGATTGATGCATTAGTGCCTTGCCCAGTTGTTGTACCTGTTATTGATATTATTATTTTATCCGTCATGCTGAAAGTAATGACTTGCAAGGAAGCACTGAATTTATATATTGCTGCAATATACTATTATTTAATAATTGTATAATATGTGGAATATTTACATTGTTACAAAGTATAAATTCAGTATGGAAACATGAATTGATTTCATAATGCTAACCCCTTTTGTGAGCATGATGGTAAAGTCCGTGAAGCACAAGGTAGACCTCAGTAAGGGGTAGGTGAAAATTTTAAAGTTGGTATAATTATATATCTTAATCAGTAAGTAAGTTGCCATTCCCTAAATGCCAAGAAATTAATGGTTTGGTTTATTTGATTGTAACTTACTTATGTGATTATGATTGTGATACTAAATGTAAAATATCTAGCACAATCATAATCATGTGTCCATAGTGGGAAATTTTTTCTTGAAACAACTGACTAAATGTATTTTACGTCCATCTAGCAGGGGCATATCATGGATCTTTCTCCCCAAAATATTAGGTGATATTGAAACACCCACAAGGGGTCATATTTTGCAATATAAAAATGATTTTTAGTCTATGATTCTATACCATAACAAGGTTTACCTAATTAATAGTGATAAGCCTACAAGGGCATGTTCTCACTTGCAACACCATCACAAAATATATATTTTACATTAGCACCCTACAAAGAGGCATCCAATGGTTTTACATCACCATATCACATTACTTATAAGACACTCGAGTATTGTAAGGGACTCATAAAACCTTCACTCTATGACCTATAGTCCATGAATTTCACTTACTCCAATAGTCTATGACACATTTATATACTCTCTCTATCACTTGATGCACATGTACTCATTTTTTGAAAAGCGGGTAGTATGTAAATCGTATACCACACCACCTCAAATGAGGGGGTATCCTAACAAATATTTTTAAAAATGATGTTCAATCAAAATTATCATTACATGCATGAATGACATCTTATCCTATTAAAGATATGAAATTATCAATAACATCTTATCCTATTAATGACATAAAACTCTCAATAATATCTTATCCTATTAAAGGAATGAAATTTTAAATGACATCTTATCCTACCAAAGGTATAATACCTTAGTGGCCCTTGGCCAAACTCATATAAGACTCTCAACCCATTTATAACAGAGATGGTTTTTGGATCCTTTAATGGCTAAGGGATGATAGTGGCCCCTTAAGTAGCCTAAGATTGATGACTAGATCCTTCAATATCCCACACCTATCATTGAATTCAGTGGACTAAACCTATTATTCATTTTTATAACTAGAATATGAACATGGGGTTTCCTTATGTAGGCCATTGGGACCAAATATGAATATATTTCTTGATGAATTCTTTTTTTTTTACCAAGAAGCAAGTGAGATGAAGTCACGATTTCTTCATGTCAAGTGGTCATTAAGACTCATGACATCATCTATCTCCTCAATAATCATGACACACACCCAAGACAATCAAATAAATACATTATGTCAAGTGCTATTGTTTCTTTTTGTCATTTCAAATTGTTGTAAATTTTATCTTATATATCTTTTTTACTATGAAGAATGGTAATATCTTATGTTGGAATTATTTTGCATATTTCTATACCACTTGGAGCACACTAGAGCATACTAGATCAACTACTAAAAACACAAAATTAACATATTGGGTATAGTTTTTATCCCTTTAAACCAACATTTTTGAATCTATATTAAAGGGGGATATATAAATACACACATTGGGCACATGCCTATTTCATAATGCGTTATAAATTATTTTGTGTGTATGGATCATTAATTCATATAAAAGGATTAATTCGCCCTTGTAACACTCTCTTTGACACTTTAATTATTTTGTGTCACTCTCCAAAATTTTTTTGTAATTTATTCTTCTATCTTGATGTGATTTATGCATATCCCCACCTTGTGGATTTTGTCATTTGTCATTCTACTATGTCTAGGATATGTTTCATAGTCTTAGACAAATTAATCCTATGAAACTTCCATAGACCTACAAATATGTCCCCTCTTTATTTTGACGATCTTTCAAAAAGGAATACCTTTCAGGTTAACCTTTCAACACTTTTTAATTTGAATTTGTTTTAGTTGCAAAGAAAAAGGTTTATAATTATAGGTTGATCACTTTGTAATAAAATCATCTAAAGAAAATAAAGGGGGGGTTGTTACATAAAATTATCAAGGGATATCTAATAATAAGGAAAACAAATGACAAAGAGAAAAAATCAAATCCTTCAATAAGGAGGAAAAATAATCCTTCAAGGAAATGGTGGAGAGAGAGAGAGAGCAAGATTAGGTGCACATTAGAGACATATAAAATGGTAAAAAATTGTGTATAAGGATGACATTCCTATGCAAGAACGAAATATCTCCATAAAAAATATGATTCACCACTTCAATGACATCAACATCAAGATAATCCAAGGAGGATTTTTGGATTCTAATGAAGAACTTGATGCTCCTCAATCTAGAGAATGAGTCCCCCATGCTACTTAAAACACAGTTCCAAGGACTGGAGAACAAAATCCCCTAAAAGCATTCGAGGTTTTTGAATACGGGGAAGCAAGTGCATCCAAGAAGAGGCCAAAGACAAATGGTTCTATAAGACTATTTCCTTAAAAAGTTGCCAAGGTAGAGCATGCCACCTTCAAGGATTTCCCCTGATACATCAAGAGGTGCTTTCTTTTTGTCTCAACTTAGATGTAGGAGCAATGTAGTTTCATAAGACATTAACAAGTTTTTGAGGAAGAGAAGAACTCAGGATGAAAGTACTCCATGTATGCAAATTTGGTGGCTTGTCTTGTGGATGCGATAACATTTTAGCTGGAAGTAAAAATGACTCCTTTTTTTATGAAAATATCTTGAAAAGTTGTACATGCTAAGCATGCTAGTTGTTTATGGTCCATATCAACAATTTTGGAGGCCGAAATCATCCACATGGGGCCCAAAAGTTGGGTTCAAAGTTTTTTTTAGTTTTTAATTTAATTTTTAAAATATCGTATATTTGTAACCATGAGTAAAATTGAGTTGCAACTCAAGAAATAAGTTAGTTTAGGCGCATGGTTAACGTGCACAAATGTTTAGGATCTATAAAGATAAATTTAGAACTTACTAAAAATAGATATTGCTAAAAATAGTACGTCTTAATAAAAATAGCAAGTCAAGTCAAGTTTGGTTTAGATGTCAAGTTTAATTAGGATTCTTTTGGAATTCGAATAAGAGGACATCTATTATAATGAAAATATAAGAAAATAAGGAGGATTGAATGAGCTTTATTTGAAAATTTGTGTTTTTTCAATTATTTTAATTTGGTTGTTATAGTTTGTCCCATCGTTTAAGCAAGTGCAACCATGACAGAGGCCAAAGATAAATGGTTTTATAGGATGATTTCCTTAAAAAATTTACCAAGGTAGAGCATGCCACCTTCAAGTATTTCCCCTGATACATCAGGAGGTGATTTCTTCCTATCTCAACTTATATGTGGGAGCAATGTAGTTAAATAAGACATTGAAAAGTTTGTGAGGAAGAAAAGAACTCAAGATGAAAGTACCCCACCCTTAATTACCATTTACACTTTGGGAGGATTGAAGGGTACAAGCTATATATTTGAAAAAATGTCACACAACACTATACTCTCTTGGAATGCCTTGTATGGTGGCCATGAATGTATGGAAGGTTCTTTTCTTACCACTATTCGGTTTAGGATATTTTCCTTTCATATAATGGTGAAAACAGTTGATGGAAAATAATAACCATATGGGTGTAGATATAATAGATTATGTGGAAGAGATCAAAAGAAAATTGGAGAATTTCTAGGGGATTCCTCTTAGTTAGTAATGCCTACTCTTTGGGGACCAACAACTTGTGTATTAGGCCTAGTTAGTAGAGTATCACATCAACATAGACTCTACTATTATCTATGACAATTAGACTATGTGGAGGAGAAATGGGGTTGACTAAAAAATCACTTTCTCTCAAAGATGCATTAAAATCCAAGGATTCTCATGCTTTTCACATGACTGTTGTATTGTAGTCCATAAATAGTGGAAAAATTTGATGAGATTCAATCTATAGATCTAGATGACCCAATGGTGGATAAGCTACTTTCTAAGTTGGAAAGATCATATTTAATTGGTTAGTTGAATGGTGTATGAATACACACTGCAAAATTATAACTTTTGTGTTTACAAGAACTAGAAAAATGATTTTGATTTATATTTTTTTGGTAAAAGGGTTTTTTATTGTTCAACTTACACATCTTGAAGAGTATCATTGAGTTTTTAGAGAAGGTTCTTGCTTTTGGGAAAGCAAAGGTATCTTTATCACCCCATAGTTCCTTGAATTTGACTTGTCCATTATGATTGTAACTAAAATTCCTATTTGGGCGTGCATCCCAAAATTACCTCTCCATCTTTGACATAATTTAGTTTTTAAATTTATTGCAAACTCGTGGGGAATATTTTTAAAACTTTAAATTTCAAGGATAGAGTTGGGTATTTATACTTACACTCAGGTTTATGTAGGGATTAAATTTAGTAAGGATATTCTTGAAAATTTTCCCCTAAAGGGGGCCACCGCTTAATGGGAACAAGTGCTGAATACTACCTTTTAGGGAAATATTTGTCATAATATAGGTCATTTGCAGGATTCTTTCTCACAAGCTTATACACATTCTAATTGTGAAAGAGCCCTCCAAATAACAAAAGTTGGAAGCCATATGCGAATCATAATTCATAACAAGAAAATGAACAAAATCTAGAGGATCATTTATATTCAGAAGATGAGAAGGATAATAACGAAGGAAAAGAAGAACAAATGAGTCTGAAGATTGCAACATAATAAATCAACATAGAAGAAACTTAAATTGAAGTGTCTAAGGGAGGTTTGAAAAGAACACATGAATTAGAAAGTTCTAAATATGATAAGGACCAACTTCAACCTACAATCCCCAATCCCTAGAATCATGACTTTCAACTAACTTTTTTGAATTCAGTGCAATGGGTTGAAGTCAAGAAAAGAAAAGAAAAAGGGTTGATAATATAGTTCTTCACTAATTAAGGAAACCTTGGTGGGTTATTGTTTGAATCCTAGCCATTGTTGGTAGGTTGACTTATTGTTGATTGTTGGAGGAGGGTTGATTGTTCGTGGCCCTTCCTTGATTTATTTGGTATGTCATGTTTATGATGATTCTAGACCTCGATGTTGGTTTTTTTTGTTAATATTTTCTATGTCTATCTTTTTTTGACATTGTAAAAGATTATGAGATCCTTTCAAAAACCTTACCCTTACCTAATCATAAAAACAAGGAAAACAAATAAGAAAATATTGAAAATATGATATGAAATTGTCAAAAATTAAAAAATCTGGGACAAGGGAGAGGAGTGCACTTAGAATTTATGTTGCTAGAGAAATTAGGAAAAGAAATGTTTGTATGCTTTTGACAAATTTCTAGCACAATGTATTATAAATGAGAGAGAGGGAGGGACGAGCGATGGTCATCAAGCCAATAAAGCTTTATTCTGACAAATAACTGATAAATAGATGTGATAAAGAACATATTCTTAGTAGTCAGTTTAAGGTGTGTACAATGCGAGTGCAATTCTAATAAATTAAAAAAAAATAGTTTATCATCTCAAATAAAATAGTTTTGATCCTTATGGAATAACAATCTAATGAAAGTATCTCTCTCGCTAATTATGTGTCTCTTCGCATTATTTTGCAATTCATGGTCTAAAATGTATCCATAATAGAAATAAATAGGGGTATCAGAGATCAAGATTTATAATGCCTACCAATGACTAAAGCCTTGTCAACCACTTTCTTTAAAGCTTCAACATTTCTATAGTACATATCTTCATTTTTTTGGATAGGTTCATTCAAGCTTTAGGCTACATCCAACTCCAATTATCTTGTATTTAAGGGTTTCTTTGGCATAACTCAAAGTTTGTTCACATCACCTTCGCATACAGACAAATCACCATATTCCTCAAGAACATCATATATGCCCGATTTGTTCTTTGGAGCCTTAAACTGAGGTTCAGTTTGTATTTATATGCTTTCCTTAGCATGAGATCAAGGGGCAATTTTATTCCCTCTTTAAGGATTCGTGTAACTCTCTCTAAAAATTCATGGCTTACAAAGACTAGAGAAGCTTGGCTCTATTCTTTCAAGAGATGTTTGATCTTCACCATCATTTGATTAGAGACTTCACTTCTACAATGATTCATACTCGGAGACTCACTTCTTTTATTCACCTTGTTTCTTCTTCAAGATTAAATAGGAAGTGACCCCTTGATATATAGTAGATGTGGTGAGATCTACAAGACATCAAAGAACATAATTTATTTCTATATATTTTCTTGGTTAATTATTTTTAAGTTTGTTGGAGTTGTTTTTGTACTACCTGATCTTTCATTTACATTATACTTTTTAAAGTCCTATAAACCTAATTTAAACTTTTTTTTGTATATGAACAAAAATTCCCTTCCAAAAAAATAAAAATGAAGAGTTAATCTCTAGCAAAACACATTATCAAAGAAAAACAATTGTATATACAATAATTTAAAAACCATATACAATAATTAAAGAACCAAATGTTTATATGTACATTGAGTAATGGGCCAAAATGCAAAGGTAAAGTTCAATGTTCAATACTGAATTATTTTTCAAAAATATGTAGACAGCTGACCCATATCCTGATTAATTGTGTTGCTTATTTTTATCCAGGCGGCCTTTCTCAATCAGAGCCACAGACTCTACTGTACCCTCAAAAGCTTCGTTGGTCTCTCTCTTATAAACATAATGCCGAGACACAACCAGAAAAAAAATCACATTCAGAAAGTTAAGAACAGCCAGCAGAGCATAGTAATAGTAGAGACGAGATGCATTCAGATTATTGAGAATCCATCCACCACGCTCCTTTCTCCCTGTGATTTTTGTGACAGTGGTGAGAAGAAAACTGCTGATAAAATTTCCAACCCCCAAGGTGCTTGCAAATAATGCAGTTCCTATGCTCTGCATGCTCTCAGGGGCCTGGTCATAGAAAAACTCCAACTTCCCCACTTCCACGAAGGCATCTGCAACTCCCATGAGTATGAACTGGGGAAGCAAAATGAAGATTGTGAGGGGTGCTATTGCTTTTTCCTCGCCTTCCAGCCCCTCTTCTTTCACAACATGAATTCTTTTGACTTCTGTTATGTAGGCAACTGCCATGATAATTACGTGGATAACCAGGCCAATGCCCATTCTCTGTAAGATTGTTATGCCTCTTGGATTTCCTGTAATTTTCCTGAAGAGTTTTACGAGGACTCTGTCGTAGACAACTATGGAGACGAGCATTGACATGGTGACGAATGAGGTGAGGCAGCCTGGGGGAATTTCAAAGTGAGAACCCATGTGCCTCCCCAGTCTGGTGCCCTGCTTCACGAATAGTGTGTTTACTTGGGCTATCATGGTGCTTGGCATGAACATTGCAATCCATATTGGTAGCATTTTTATCATCAGTTTGGTTTCCTCTACTTCACTCACTGGGCATAGATTCCATGCACTGTTTGAAGTGCCTCCCTTTGTTGCTGCTTTGTCTAGAAATCTGCAATACAAAACATCCTTTTAAATCACTTCTATTCTAATTCTGCAATAAAATGTGTTCTCTTTGTAATTTAGTCTAGGTCGTCACATTTACGCAATAAGGTGTACATACCCTACTTCTTATAAATTTTGTACTTCAAGTTTCTTTTTCAAGAGCGCAAACAATTTTTTCAGAGGCTACTTGAAACGTACTTTCCAACTCAAGTGTATAGGCCAGCTTCTACCTAAGAAGTAAAAAAATATTAAATAATTAGGCTAACTGTGCATAGGCCAACTTCCGATCAGTCTATCACGTAGGTTCGCAGTCAACACGAACCTGCACAAAACTTTGACCAGAGCTGTCCATCCTTGCACCCACACGGGCCTCAAACCCGCGACTTCCGAGCCCTATTTTCCATGCCCCACCATCCTCCTCCACACTCATGTATGAAAGACTATGGCGTCGGTTCTTTTTATAAAAATGTAAACAGAAATTTGACGGAATAGGTAACAACGTACTGTAACCTATATAGGTAACAACGTAATACGTTGTTACCTATTCCTTCAAAACTAACGGCGATGCCACAAACCTAACGACGACGTGACAAAAAATAATTTTTACCTTTGTGCGAACTTGCGTGAGAGATAGGCCTAGCCGGCCAACTTCTAACCAAGGGAAAAATATTGTATTTAATAGAAAAAATTTAGACATTTTCTCTAAAATCTTTTTTTTTTGGTATATGTAAATATAAAAATGTCAATTTTAAGGTATTTATAAGGTTTTTGACTTATCTCATTGACTAATTATTCTATTGTTTTCTTTAAATAGTACACCTGAGTTGGCCTAATGGTGAAGAACATGTGCTCTTGAAATAGAGGTCACAAGTTCAAATCCTGCAGGGGGTAGGGTATGTACGCCTTGTTTGTAGCAAAGTTAGTTGCCTCCCGCATGTGAGTACAAGGTAGTCCCATATGCTATAAGCCGCATGTAGACCCAAAAACAAGCCGTCCGGCATCGTGGACTGTAAAAACCATTATTATTATTATTTATTATTTACTGATCTTCCATAAATTAGCGACAAATGTCATCAATTGATCTACACTCCAATCTTACAAAAATATTTTAGGAAAAAAGATTCCAAACTCAACATATGTTCCAGGATATTGATTTCTTCGACAAAAATCTTTTTTAATTTATACCAAATTTGATTTTCTTTTTAACAATCAAATAAATATCACATTTGACATTAAATATAATTATGAATAATTTACTGCATTACACTCCACTACTAACTACTATTATAAAACACTTAATAACATAATTATATATTGTGAAAGTCCTATCCTTTAATTAATACTCAATAAAACATGTAAAAATAGCCTTTTAAATAATTTATTTATTTGACAAAAAAAAGTGAGACGTTATAACCTAAACATAAAATACAATCATACACATGTAAACATTTATATAAATTTAATATACTAAATGAACCACAAATTCTATAAGGTGTCTTGAATTTTTTTTAACAGAAATCTAGATTCTATCTACAAAGATATTTCTATAAGAAAAAAATATTCACTTTATGAAATACACTAAATAGATTTTTTTTTAAAAGATACAAGATTCTATCTACAAAGATATTTATATAGGAGTAAAATATATGCAATATAGAATATATATTTGTTGAATAGATTATTTTAAAAGATAGACATCTAATTTATTATCTTGGAATACTTCCAAATTATTTATTATTTGGAGTATATAGAGATTGATTTGAGTGTGGGCATGCCTATTTAATTTTAGTGTCTTAGATATTAAGTAGACTTTATACATTTTAATATTGAACACAACTCACAACTTTAAATTTTTAGGCTAGCACTTATAGAAAGTCTACACATTTCAAACTCAACATCCATAAACTATGTTTGAAATATATAAATTAATATAATATTTTATTTAAATTTTAATATTTTAAAATGTTTATAGAAATTATAAGCAAATAGATCATATAGTAGAAAATAAACAATGACATTTAAAAAAAAATATTAATAAATAAAACAATAAAATGTATTGTTTTCATTTTATTATTTTCTTTATATATTATAATATATATTTAAATCTCCTTTTAAAATCTTTTGTATAAAATAATAATAATTATATGATACCAAATTATTATTGTAATGTAATATTCAAGTATTGTTATAGACAATATTATGAAAGAGCAACTAATATGTCAGAGATGATAGTTTATAGAAGATGATCTGAACGTAGGGCAAAAATATTTTACATAGTTTTTTCCCAAAATACTTCTATGACGATTAAAGAATAATCAAATGTATACATAATCTTTACATAACACAAGATAAACTCTTCGAGGATGGTTATCCTAGCAGCATATGCACATATAATATATTTGTCCATTTGCTTTCTATATTTATAGCTTAGACTAACTTTGAAATTTATAATATGTCATAGAATACATGTATTTGTTACGTTTTTAACCTTACAAAAAAAAATCTGAGATAAACACTATGTATGTAACACAAAAAATAAACTTCTAGAATCTGTAATACTTGATTCAAACTACGACCTATGCATCATATTTATTTAAATTTCACTGTATATGATTTTTCAACAAAACTAACATATATAAAGCACCTTAGATGGGTAATACATTTTAATAAACACACGTTGGATTTGAAGCACGCAGAACAATAAATAGAATACTTTAAGAACAATTAATGCAGTACTTTCTGGCAAACTCCCAACTTGCACTTGTCTGCGATGGCAGTGGCACCCTAGATATTACATTTTAATACAAATATTTCAAATCCTAAGTTATCACGTTCCAAGTTGAATTTTTTTATCGATACCTTAGTGAAATAAAAAATTTGCGTGGAACTTTTTGATAAGAGTCAATGTTTTATGAATCTCTGAATCTGATCCAAAATGTGAATAAAAAATTTCCTCGAAACTTCACCAATATTTTAAAGAGAAACAGGAACATGGTGGTGCATGAATAAACGTACCTCAGGTTGGAAGTATGAGAAATGGGGAATCTCCCTTTTTCAACGTAAACTTTGGGCTCCAATTCATGGAGTTCACCAGCATCTACAGGAACTTTAATTCTCCATTTACGAGCTGCCGCTACAATTACCCTCGCCATGCGACCGAACGGATTCCCTCGCTGAACTTTGTGTCTGTAAAATGGCGTACCCGCTAGAAATATCACGAGTGATATGATGAGTCCAGCCGTGGGGATCGCATATCCCACGGAGAATCCCACGTTTTCTTGTATATATATCAGAAATGTCTGTGCGAGCAGTGTTCCGAAAAACGCACTGAACATCCACCAATTGAAGAAGGAGACCTTCTGAAGCTTCTCTTTTGGATCGAATTCGTCGAACTGATCTGCACCGATGGTGGAGATATTGGGCTTTGTACCGCCTGTGCCCAGAGCAAGAACATACAGTGCAAAATAAAAAATCCCCACCTGAAGTGTGGAGGCTTTTGGGCATACAATGGCGTCTTTTGCGCATTCTGGTGGTCTCAGAGATGGCACTGACACTGCCAACGTCAAAATTATCATTCCCTGCACAAAGAAAAGAAAAAAAAAAACACTTAATTTTACATGTCAAACTCTTTTTTTTTTTTCGGTGAAAGTATCCATGGCAACAGTTGAATACCAGTATATAAATAGAAGAAAATATGGTAAAAGTCCAGTAGCGGCCCCAGTGAGTATCTGCAATATATGCACCAAGGATGGGAGTGATCCAAATGGCTCCACCCCAATTTGTCACATTCCTTGAAGAAGTCACAGTGCCTTCGTGCAATTTGGATGTCAAGTATATCACCAGATTCGATGCAATTCCATAGAAAGCCATTCTTTCAAAAACTTCATACACTGTAACAGAACACCATGAATCAGATACCTTTGAAAAAACTGTCATATCAAAATTTATCGAGTTAAAACATGAATGCAGAAGGTTCTTTACCGACGAGGAATGAACAAGCTTTCCATCTTCCAGTTTTGGAGCGGAGAACAGGCTTTCCTTTGAGATCTGAGGAGCCATCCAGAGCAATTAATCCCTGCTCAGATTCCATTTCCATGCTGAGTTTCCTTAGAATGATTAATGCAGGGGAACATAGCATCTTATATTTAAAAATCCTACCGTGTTGGAGATGGAACGTTGACTGAAATAATTAATAAAATAGAAACAGCAATAATCGTAGGGGAGAGGACCTAGTAGTGGTGCACCCTAAATTAGGGGCCCACCAAATCAATTTAAATACAATATGATATCCTTTAAATATATTTTTTAATTATATATATATATATATATATATATTTGAGTGTTGAATTGGAGGGAAAGACATATTTTGAATAGATCTAAAATTGTAAAATTGAGTTACACTACATTTTGATTGGGACCCATACTTGATCATGGGTGATAATGGTTGAACATTGACAATTTAAAAATGACAATTCTTACATGGCATGATGGGATTGGGTGTTGTCATATCAAAAATGACTAATCACCAGGTACTTTTATGACAACTATTAGGTGTTGTGTATTCAAGACACTATATCAACAATTGGACCCTGCTCAACTATTGGTGTCTCTCCCCTACTATAAGTTTATATGATATTGACGTTAGTTGACAAGCAATCCAAACAAAAGTTTCAGTTTCAAGTCACGTGTTAGGGATTCAATTTGACGGCCACCTGTGTCTATCAAACAATTTTTGGGTGACGGCAATATCCCTTCCAAAATACAAAACAATATTACAACTATTCTATATAAATTTATATGTAAAATGACAGTTATATTTTAAATATACAAGTCACGTGTGTCACTATTTCAAATATTTGTATAAGTATTTTATGACTAGCAATTACAAATAAGTTGCAAGTTACCCTAGTGAGGATAATGTTATTTAGTTTGTTGGAGGTGTAATTTGTTGTAAAATATATTCTATGATCTATGATAGATGTTTGACCGAAGAACATAAGTTGCATTCTGCTAAACAATTCATGTGTCTATATGTAAGGTTTCACATTCTACATACATGTCTACCAAAACATTTGCAACTACATCTAACAAAATTCCTCTATTTTATGTTTTGATGGTTGTCAATACCCTGTTCTAGAGCTCTTATGTTGGCAAAGGCTAGGAGCATGCTAACAAATTTAAATTGATCAGGTTGAAGGCTTGTTTGTTGCATTCAATGAAACAAGGCGAGGAGTATACTGGCAAATGATTGAAGTAGTGTTGCTTGAACTCTGAGAAGATAAAACGGCTTGTAACATCGTGGGTAATTGTCATCCACAAGCTCTATCGGAGCCGATATTTTTTTAACGCTAGGAAAGTGTACAAACCATGCAAGAGACATGTGATCCATCCACCCACTGTAAAAAACTCTGTGCACTGTGCTGCGCAACCTGCCATTACTCCATACCTACACTCCACCCTCATTTTTATGGATGCCAGTAACCAATTTGAACAACACAAGAAATACAATCAAATAAAAACTTAATGAACTTGGTGTCAAGACATTTAAACCTTCAAATAATCGCCTATGTTGACAACAAATGCATGAGGGAGAGGCTTGATGTTCAACCACTCCCACCTTTATGGTAGCCATTAGCCCACTCCACCCATAACTACAGAGATAAAGTAATTCTATCTAGTTATTTCTAAATTTTAATGGTAGAAACTGTACCATTGTAAATCTATACCAAAAGGTGTGTAAACCCTCCATAAATACTAGAGTGGATAAAATATAATTTGAGAAACAGATTGAACTGGAAATAAAATATCATTTGCAATGACTACCTGCATACAACTCCAATGATTAAAATGAACACTAAATCAAAGAATTAGAGTCAAATCAGAGAGCAAATCCTTAGCAGAAGTGGGAGGATACAAAAATAAAAATTCACTAGACATTATGTAAGTACGAAATCCAAAACAAAATTGAATTGCGATGAGGGGTAGCATGGGAAACTGAAACCAAATGATGAGAAACCAATTAATTGGCGGATCCATAACACTCCAAACAATTGAAAATGATCACTGTGGGAAATTATAGCAGCCTCTTCCCTAGATATTATTCCATCACAGTAGTGGAGGTATATGTGCAATTCTTTTATGTATTTTTCCATATCAGAGAGGTAGAAAGTCTTGACGTCCAAATCGAGGCTGCCAAGGATGATTTTACTAATCATCTGTGTGAAATTGGTAGGGTAGAATGTATATTGTCCAATAATTTCATTGCAATGGATAGTAAGAATAATAATGGTTACCCAGTAGTAAATTTGAAATGGGATAATTTAATTGAAAACAGCTCAATGGAACAAAATCAGTATAACTTACATGAAATTTGGATTTCCTCCATCGTGATCTGGCCATATTTTATGGGAAATGCTTGGATTGAATCTGAATCCGGCAATTTTAATTTTAACCTCCTTGGGCATGGCAAGTAATTGCCTATTTAGGGACTCTACAAAATTAAAAAATCTAGGATAGTAAATATCTAGTACTATAGATAAATATCTAAAATCTAGTAACTTGTAAATATTGGAGCCGCTGAAATTTGACACTTTCCAGTAGGGACATCTTCAAAGGTGGACGCCTACCGCCGAATTAAAATCACAAAAAATCTAAACAAATGTCAAATTTAACCCTTTCCATCTACAAATTTATTGCCTTTTGAATCTCGAGATGAATGAATATTTTTTTTCGGTTTCAGCAGTTAAAGTTGACCACCACCTATACCTCTCAAGCAAATTTTAAGTAACAATTTTTTAATAATCCCCTTCAAAAATACAAAATAATGTTGTTCATACACTATTGATAAAATATATAAAAAATTAACCTCCGTTTCTTTAAAACTTTCAATATATGTTTATATAATTTATGTATTAATCTATATAAAAATAATGGTTATATTTTAAATATACAAGTCATATGTGACGCTTATTTCAAAATTTTGCAAGTATTTTATAGTTACAACATTGAAAAACATGTAAATGACCGTTATATTTAATCCTTGCTACGATAAAAGTTTATTCACCGAAGGCATTTTCCGTCGAGGAGCGATTCACTGAAAATGTTCGCGTATCTAACATTTTTTGCAAATTTTTTGGTCAATTTTTTCTGGCACAGGAACTTTGCACTAATTTTTTAGTGTTGTTTGTGCAGTGACATGTTCCAAGTCTGTACCACTATTGAGGATACCCTACAGAATTTGATTTTAAAACTAAAGAATAAGATTCATTTACATTAATTGGTTGTGGGATGTATATGTTTGCTTGCCCGGCCTTCTTCCACCCCCTCCCCCTCCTCTTCTATAGTTTCATAATAAAAAATCAAAACATTTTGGAATTTCTTATATGACTATGAAATCTTTATTTATTCATAAAATTACTTTCAACATTAGTTGATAACCCTGATCCACAATGACATATCAATTTCCCCAATAGCCTATGAATGTATTCACATTTCTTGTTCATGTATAATAACCTCTAAATACATGTCTTTCATAAACTCAAAATAATCATCTCATCCATTCAAAAAAATTATCTCACATCGGTGTTGATAAGCTTGGTATAGAGCAACATATCATGAGCAAAATATCTCCTCATCTCTTTCATTCAAAAAAATTAATCCCACATTGTTGTTGGTAGGATTGGTACACAACAACATACCGTGATCATTATTTGCCAATAGAGGTGATGCCATGCTCAACCTTTCCCTCTCTCTTGCTACTACTACCTCTCAATCCATGCCTCTAAATTTTTTATTTATTCATTTAGTAAATTGAAATCAATGCACTTACCATTAGCAACATACTCAATAAGGGTGATGTCATGCTCAACCTTCCCCTCTCCCATTCGACTGGATGCACAAAAATATATGGATATATATTTAAATATTTTGTCAGCTTTGATATTTTTAAAATATTGTTCAAAATTTTAAAATTACAAATAGATAATATTAATACTCCAAAGAAATTTATTTATTTTTTAAATTTTGAATGGTTTTCAAATATTCAATTTTTATTTCAATCTTTAAACAACAAACTTGCCAATCATTGGTCTAAATTAAGTGTTATTGGCACATTTGTAGCATTTCTATTTTCTCCAAAAACACATTTTTGTCAAAGTTGTTGCAAACCCCCTTTATAAACATATATGTGAAATGTGAAAACATACAAAACATATATGAATTGTTTGACAAAATATCACAAACAAAATTAAAAAAACAAAAACAAATTAAACTATGACCTCCCTTCTAGTGTAATTTGATACCGTATTAGATTTTTGTTTTTAGAGGTATTTGAACTCCCTTCACGTTGTCCCGCGTCTTCCTAATCGCATCGCCTGTCCCACCGCCCAGGGTTGGCTACTATGACTGGTGTTTTTTTGCATGGAGATGGTATTCTGGGTTTCACGGTACTCTAATCCAAACACTCTCACAAGCGACCAAGTTCCAGGCCTACAAAATCACAATGATGTTGTTTTGCTCCATGTCCAAACCGTTCTGCGTGCTCTGTTAAAAATGAAGATTTCTTCTCGAAAACATCTGGATCCATTCAAATGATGTCCATAATCTTTTATCAGCGCATGATTTTGGAAACCAGGATAAGCTAACATGTTCAGAGAATTTTTATTAATGGAGTTGGTCGATTCTAGTTCGTAGTACGAGTCACAACATAGTCATGGAGACAACATCCTATGATTTCTTACGCAAGACATGGATGCGAAGGCAAGTTGTAGCTTTATATGCAAATTACAAACATTGAAGTTCCCTTCTATTACCATCGTCACTTCCCAGACCTAGCCCTGCAACTATTGCCTACATGGTTCTTACAAAACCTGCGCGAAAGGGTGCAGATTTCAGAGCATCTTGAATTTGCATAACTAACTCTGTCATCTCAATTGTCATACAAGTCATCGTATTGGGATCAGAAGTGCCCAAACAACTCGGTTTTGCTGCTACAGAGCCCTTTGAGAGGAGCAAGAAGGAGCTTATGAGACTCATAATATTGTCGCTAGGTTGATGAATAGTTAAGATGATGGTGCGGTTTGAAGATTATAGAATCTCAGCACTTATACTATACTGAATATTTTATGAACAATGAAAAAAACAAAACAAAACACACAGAAATTAACAGTAAATCTGCTCACAAAGTGAGCGAATAGCAAGGCTAATGAAGTTCTGTTTTAATTAACTTAGAGCTGTCTTCTTTTTCCTTCTGCTGTGCATTGAATCTCAGAGAATGGAAAATGATTTAAAAAGTTTACTACTGCAGTTTATTAGGCAGCGAATGAAGCTGCAAACAAAAGAGAACAAAGACTTAACTGAAAGTGAACTAATCCTATGACTGAAGGAATTGCTCAGTCTACAATTTATTAACTGAAGTAAAGAACTAGTTAAAGGAAACTAATAGGAGGATGAGCTGGAGTTGTAGAAGATGAGCTGGAGTGGCGGCGGTGGAACTGCAGATTGAACATGCATCCTTCGATCTTCCCCTGCATGTGAAATGGAGATGAGTCCTAACTGATTCCTCAAAGCAACAAAACTGGATATAGGTAGAGCTTTAGTAAAAATATCAGCAACTTGCTCCGTTGTAGGGAAAAACTGTAATTCCACTGTCCCATCTTGAACTAAGTCTCTGATGAAGTGATGCCGAATCTCAATATGCTTCAATCTAGCATGAAACACAGGATTCTTTGTCATTGCAATGGTGCTACTGTTATCATAGTAAATAGTGGTTGGATGTTCCTGAACCAATTGCAAATCTTCCAAAATCTGTCTAATCCATATGGCTTGAATACTAGTTGTTGCTGCTGCAATATACTCTGCTTCTGCGGAAGAGAGAGCAATGGTTGCCTGCTTTTTACTACTCCATGAGACAACTCCAGAACCAAGTGAGAAAATATAACCAGATGTGGATTTTCTATCATCCACTGAACCAGCCCAATCAGAATCCGTGTAACCACATAGCTCAAACTTATGTGTGGGAGAATAATGAATGCCAAAATTGTGTGTACCACTCACATACCTTAAAATTCTTTTTGCAGCACGCTAAGGAGACTCATGTGGATCCTGCATGAACCAAGAGATGAGGCTCACAACATACATAATATCAGGTCTCGTGGTAGTGAGGTACATGAGGCTCCCAACCAAACTTCAGTATAAAGTAGCATCTACTTTGGAACTTGCATCTTCCTTGGTTAATTTTTCACCAAGGGCAACAGGAGTGGCAACTGCAGTGCATGACATCATTCTAAACCGCTTCAATAGATCAGCCACATACTTGGTTTGAGAAATGGATATACCTTCAGATTGTTGTTGCACCTCCACTCCAAGAAAATAATGCATGAGTCCCAGATCTGACATCTCAAATTCTTGTTTCATTTCTGTTTGAAATTTCTCCATGAGAGATGGGCTGCTACCTGTATAAATGAGATCATCAACATAAAGGAAAAAAATTAGAATATCATTACCAAGATGCTGGATATAGAGGGTTGGCTCTAAGGAACTTCGAATGAATCCTTTCTTCAAGAAGTAACTGTCAATCCTTACATACCAAGCACAAGGTGCTTGCTTCAACCCATAAAAAGCCCTTTTTAGCTTGTAAACCAAATGTTCTTTTCCTGGAATTTCATAACCAATAGGTTGTTCCACATAGACTTCCTCATCAATAAAACCATTTAGGAAGGCTGATTTTACATCCATATGATAGATTGGCCACTTGTGTTGTGCAACAATAGCCAATATAATCTTGACTGTATCAAATCTTGCAACTGGAGTGAAAGTCTCTGAATAATCTACTCCAGGTGTTTGTGCAAATCCCTTGGCAACTAATCTTGCCTTGTGTCTATTCATAGAACCATCAGCATGATATTTCACCTTATAAATCCATTTGACACCAATCACTTGCTTATCTTTAGGAAGTTGCACTAATTCCCATGTACTGTTTTTGTCAATTGCATGCATCTCTTCATTCATAGCATCAATCCATACTTGTTCTTTCATGAATTCTTCATACACTGAAGGTTCAACTTGAATGGTACTAAACAAAGAAAAATTGGCAACTGGAATCAAATTAAAACTCCTTTGATAAATTTCATTTAAACTGCGTACCTTTCGTGAAGAACTTGGACTTGATTATGGACTAGAACTATCACCTGAAGAAGAACTTGGTGAACTTAGTCAAATGGGGCTTGAACTTCCACTTGAGCTTGCGGGGAGAGGAGGAACTTGTTGAAATTCTTCTATACCCGTGATGAGTGGTGTAGTTTGTTGAACTCCTTTTTTCCATTGCCATACTCCCCCTTCATCAAAAACCACATCTTGACTAATAATCCATTTCTTTGTGTCAGAATTATAGAACTTGTATCCTTTCGTGAAATTTGAATAGCCCACAAAGATACAAAGTTGGGATTTTGCATCCAAATTCTTCCACTTCTTTTCTGGAACATGAACATATGCAGGGCAACCAAATACACGAAAGTGAGCTACTGAGGGCTTGTATCCACTCCAGGCTTCCTTGGGAGTGATATTCTGAAGCAATTTTGTTGGGCTTCGATTCAAAATATAAGTTGTGGTTGCTACTGCAACTCCCCAATAGCAATTAGGAAGGTTTTCGAACTGCAACATACTTCGTGCCATCTCCATAATGGTATTAGCAAACTCATTGGAAGTGAATTCTCCCCCTCTATCTGTTTTGAGTATTTTGAGATAATACGCGTTTTGATTTTCTACCATAGCCTTAAAATTCTTGAAGCATTCAAATGCCTCAGATTTCTGCTCAAGAAAATAAACCCATGTGTGGTGTGAGAAATCATCAATAAATGTCAGAAAGTAAATATTCTTACCCAAAGATTCCTCTTGCATGTCACCACAAATGTCACTATGCACAAGCTCTAGAGGATATTTTGCCCTCCATGATTTGTTCATCGGAAAACTGTCTCGATGTTGCTTGCCAAGTGCACACCCTAAACAAACTTCTTCTTTTGCCTGAATTGCAGGAAGTCCTCTCACCATGCCTTTCTTATAAAGCAAACTTAATCCTTGAAAATGTAAATGACCAAACCGTTGGTGCCATAACCATGGATCATCTGTGGTTTCCTTGAGGGCATGCATCTTAGTGGACTCCGTCATACAAGCCTTTGCTACAAGATAATGATTAGCTGATTTATCAAATATTTTGCAGCAGTTATCTTCAAACACAATCTTGTAATTTTTTGCTACAAGCTTCCCAATACTTAAAAGATTATGTTGTAATTTGGGCACATGCAAAGTGTCATGAATAAATGTAGTTTCTCCTTGCTTAGTTTTCATTGCAAGGGTAGCTTTTCCCATTACATCAACCTCTTTATCATCACCAAATTTTACTTGACTCCTTACAGATTCATCTAATTTGACAAAGAGATCAGATTTACCTGTCATATGATTTGGGCAACGGCTATCCAAGAACCAAACATCCTTTTGAGGTTCTTTAGCCAAATTGCAAGCGAAGAATGTAGAGTATTTTGCTTCTTCAAAAGACTCTTCAGTATAGTTGGCTCTTGACTTATTCAAATCAGATTTTTTTCTTTCTACATTCAGATTCATAGTGTCCATACCTTTCACAATACTGGCACTGGATGCTTCTTTGATCCATATAACTTCTTCCTCTTCCTCTTCCTCTGCCACGTCCTTTAGATGTAGAAGACTTCCCTTCAGATTTGTTTGACTGAGAAGGGGTTGTAGATTTTTCTTCAATTCTTATAGTAGACTGGAAGGCTTAAACTAGGTTCACTGTAGAACATTGCATACGCTCCTCATGAGATTGCAAAGAACCTATCAACTCTGCAACTTTGAATGTGGTTAGATCTTTACTTTCTTCAATGGCTATGACCACTGGATCAAACTTTGGAGGAAGAGATCTCAAAATCTTTTCTACAATTTTTTGCTCTATGACACTTTCCCCTTGATTTTTAAGATGGTTCACAATACTTTGAGCCCTAGTAATAAACTCTTGAATAGACTCAACGTCCTTCATACTTAAACTTTCAAAATCTCTTCAAAGGGTTTGAAGTCTTACCAAATTTATTTTGTCAGATCCTTGGTATGTAGTTTGTAGGGCCTCCCATGCGTCATTTGACTTTGTCATACCAGCTATACGGGGAAAAATTGATATATCCAATTGAGCTCGATTGTCCTTCTTTTTTTCTTCTTTCAATTGCAATCGTTGATTTGTTGTTAAAGCATTTGAAGCATTCTGATCTGCAGGCTCCATGTATCCTCCTTCTACTAAATCCCAGATATCTTGGGATAATAGTAGGGTCTTCATCTTTATACTCCAGTAATCGTAGTTGTCTCCGATAAACAACAGAAGCTGGAATGAGAAATTGCGGCCACCATTTGACATTCCGATAATTCTTGGAGAGAACCGTTAACCTGTAACTTTGCAAAAAAGTAACAGTCCTGCAACCTCGCTCTGATACCAATTGAAGATTATAGAATCTCAGCACTTATACTATACTGAATATCTTATGAACAATGAAAAAAACAAAACAAAACACACAGAAATTAACAGTAAATCTGCTCAGAAAGTGAGCGAACAACAAGGCTAATGAAGTTCTGTTTTATTCAACTTAGAACTGTCTTCTTTTTCCTTCTGCTGTGTGTTGAATATCAGAGAATGAAAAATGATTTAAAAAGCTAATTGCTGTAGTTTATTAGGCAGCGAATGAAGCTGCAAACAAAAGAGAACAAAGACTTAACTGAAAGTGAACTAATCCTATGACTGAAGGAATTGCTCAGTCTATAATTTATTAACTGAAGTAAAGAACTAGTTAAAGGAAACTAATAGGAGGATGAGCTGGAGTTGTAGAAGATGAGCTGCAGTGGTGGCGGTGGAACTGCAGAGGCACTGAAGATTGAACATGCATCCTTCAATCTCCACCACATGGGATCAGAAGTACCCAAACAACTTGGTTTTGCTGCTACAAAGCCCTTTGAGAGGAGCAAGAAGGAGCTATGAGACTCATAATATTGTAGCTAGGTTGATGAATAGTTAAGATGATGGTGCGGTTGTGGGGGTGTTTGGCCATGGCATGCAACATCTCCACCACGTTGAAAGATGCAACACTGTCAAAACCAGAGGTGGGTTTATTGATCCGCAGCACACCATGGGGATGGAACCTATGACGTCTTGGCCGGCTAAAAAGAAGGCGGATTTAATGGTGATATGAGGGAGCTGGTGGATTTGCTATCTAAGTTGACCCCTGCAGTCGAGGAATTTATACCTACATCCTACAGATCGTCATCCATCAATGACATCAACAATAATGACGTCAATATCTTTGCCAATGTAATTTTCTTGCTTTGTATTTTTATCTGTATCATCTGTTAAATCTATGAGTATGATTTTGCATTTCCTGATTTTTGCATTTTGTGCGCGGATTTATCCTGCATTTCCTGCGAAAGGATGCTTTTTCATTAACAAAATATCTTGGACTATGCTATGTTGAGATGGTCGGTGTTACATATAGAAACATTAAAACTACAAGGTGTTTATAAAAATTGAAGCATATTCATGTGCATACAACTGAAAGAAATGCAGTCAGATATTAGTAAGTTTTCTTATTTTCTTGTTTAATGTTGAATGAGGGGTTGCACTTTTAATTTTAACTTCTAACTTAAATGATTGGAAAAATAATAGTAGAAATTCAGGCGATCCCAACAAGTTAGTTGACAATGGAAAATAAAAAATTTCAGTTCCTTCTAATCTAATAGATTGTACGTATTCCAAAAGTAATTTTTCACGGTTTCATTGCAGGCCACTTTTACCGTGCATGCATAGTGATAGCAATCTGCGGGGAAGAACAAAAATAGAGAACAAAATTAAGCACCATTGGTCTAAGTTGCCTCAATTCATTTCAAAGGCTAAACAACATTTTAGCAAGGTGCTAATGTGCAAGGGAGACACCCATGGTCATGAATTTCACTAAAATCAATAAATTTCTCACACAACCAGTTATTCAATCATGCAATGAGCAGTTTTAGAAGTGCTTGTTAAAGGATGTAACATAATATGTTTTAATGCAGGTTCCTACGAGTCTAATTGCATTCCAATTTCATAAAACTTGTAGGTCATGCATATAACCAATTTTCCATAGCAGAGAACTTAAAATATAATGCAAACAAAGGAAAACTGACATCTTGAAATCCGCAGGCCTGTGTAGTATACCAGGCACACAACACAAGTGTGCATGGAGGAATGCAAGTGGCCACTTCATATGACAATAGCAGTCAAGGTTTTCAAAGCTTAATTGCAGTATACATTGGACCGTAGAAGGTAGCTGCAGTAAAGGTTTATATCAATTTCTTTTAATGCCTTTAACATACTAAACATATATTAGCCATAGTTTGTTAAAAACAACAGAGTTTCAGCCTACTGTGGTTAGCTATGGATAGAAGAACACATTCGTAGCTCTAAGTACATAAAACCTTAAACCTTTATGTTTATAATTCTCAGTTACGAAATGCACTTCCGCACTATTACTTACCATTTGCATTTTAAGATTCAATGACTTCCTCCATTTGCATGCCATGGATTATGCATGAAAATAAATACCGTAGTCTCTGAATTGCTGCATTAAAATATTTTTTGTTATTTTCTCCTAATAATTTTATCAAACGATTCATATGCAGTCTAATATAGACTGGTCTCCAAATCTCTGAGATCTTTTATTGAACAGTTACTATGCAATCTTATATACAGTATCCTAAATTGAAGCTTTGGACGTCAAAACATTAGTTTTTTACATAATGTATATTGTCCTATATGGTGGGTTCTTTCCAAAAAAAAACTTCTGGAAAATTGTGATTTTTTTTAAATGCCATTTTAGATCACATTGCATAATCCATCAATATTTTTTGTTTCTTCTAACATTTTGTGAAACAGTAAGTTATGCACTCTAAACTGAGAGACAGAGCATTGACCTTGCATAATTTACTCTTCTTTCTGCAATCTAACATTGAGTAATTTTCTCTTAGATGATTTGCTAAATTCTATATAATCTAATAAACTCTTTTGGTACCCATAATCTACAAATACCAATTCCCTTTCCCATTTGCATTTGCAAATGGCATTCACGGCAGGTAATGTTGCTGCAACACAACCCTTGTTAACTTTGTACTCATCTATCTTTTTAAATTCATGTGTCAAGTGGTTTTGTTTTTAAATTTTTTAATGAAGATTATTTTAATTATTATTATTTTGTAATTACGTCGATATAAATTCTCTTTGGTTGATCCTTAGAAATGTTTTAGTTGATGTTGTCGATTGATTTTAGAATGGAAATACCATTGAGTTGATATGGACCGTTGATCAACTTTGGAAAGTACAATAAAGAATTGTTGTCAGGAAAGGAACAATTGTAATTAAGAAATGATGAGTCGGTAGGTAATGACCAGAAAAGGAGGGCCATTTTTCATCAAAATTCAAACAATGTCTACATTCTTGTTTTTCTCCCACAACAACATGTAAGAGAATTCAGGAAGGGCTTATCTTGTCGGTGTGATCCCTTAATTGTTGACGTGGTTAGAGAGACCTATTAGTTTAGTCAAAATAGTTTAGATAAAACTGTTTCTTTCCGTTAATCATTACGTGAAGTATTTTTTATTAAATATTTTGTGCCTTTTGGCCACTCGCCACCGCGTGGTGGTGTCATGGCTGGTAAAGATATTCTGGGGAAATGTTTGGACATTACGTTTGCTCTATGAAGGGAGGAGGTGGAGTTGTTAGTGTGTCAACAGGAGTAAAAGCATATCAGGGAAAAAGTGATTTACAGTGAAATGAATTTTCCTCTTAGTTGTTCACCTATTACTGAAGACAAGTAATGTGCATGCTCAAAAAACAATTGGGTGGGACATTCAGAGTAATTTTTTTCCCATAAAATCATTGTGAATTATTTGAAAAATTACAAGTGTGTTAGTATGTAGCACTTTTCCTTCTTTAATCTTATAAACACTCTGAAAAAATATATATTATCTCAATCTTAAAACATTCTTTGAAGATGACTCACGGAATTTTATTATTTATTCATTAAAGTTAAGTTTTGTTTCTATATATTATTTGAGGAATGTGGGTAGAACACTTAAATATAATATTTATTATCGAAAGGTTTATAATTTAATGGTGAGGATGATGGCTTGTTAAGCCATCCACCAAGGTACAAGTCTTTCTACATATCTGACAGAGAGTAAAAAATGAATCATTCCCGAGGCGACTTTGACAAATTGGATGCCCCCTAGTCGTTGCTGCTCAGCCAAAGAAAAACTTCGATGTAGATATACACTTACTCAACAAGTGTACATTGAATATATGTAATCTTCATTCTATCATAAGGCAGCGATGTCGATATATATGTAAAATCGTTAATTTCTTATATATATATATATTGAAAGTGTAATTATTAGTATTTATTAAAGGTAAATACCTCTTCATGTTTCTTTAATGGAACATGTTCTTTAAAATATTTAATTATTTATATCTAGAACATACGTAGAAGTATTAAGTTTTGTAATTGCTAATAATGATGATAATGTTGCCTTTTAACATCTTAGATTTATTTAAGTGTGTTTTTCAATTATACATTTAATTTATTGTTTGGGGTTTTATTATATAACGTATAGATGAGGAAAGTAATTTTACACTTATAATACATTATAACTACCTACATAAGATGACTTCAAAAACTAAACACATTGCTTAATATATTATATAACAATTGTATAAAGGCTATATAATATCATTCACACTCATTATAATTCAACTATATGGTACACATGGTCTAACTTACATTGAGGACTTCAAAATGTCTTCAAGAAGTTTTTTCTCAATACTTCTCTTCATCATGGTCCTAACTTAACTCATGAAAAAGTTTAGAATTTAATCCCTTAATCAACCAAACATTCCAGTTGGATTGATTTTGGTTAGACATCATCATTCGAATAAATCAATTGTTATGTATATATGGTTAGCAAGTTCCTCGCATCCACTAGTGTTATTTTTCCACCACCAACTTGGAGTTGAGCCAATCATTGGTCACCTAAGAGAAAAATTTCTTCTACAAGCCTCTGCAACAACAAATGATGGCATTGTAATAACGTTTCCAAATCACATATTTAATGGTGACCACCTATGTTTAGGTTGGATAAACACCTTTTGAATTTGTGATGTAATGTATACATGTAAAGGTAAGGCCCACAAATATGTAGGCTATTGTGATTGGATAATAGGATTGTTGGTAATATAGTTGTTTATTGATAACTTTGTGTTAGCTCATGATATATGTAACTCGTCATTGTTGGCCCGTGTTAAGAGATTTGTAATGGAAGGTTGAGACTAGTGAAAAGTCCTACATTGTTAAGAATTTTATTATAGAATGAATGAGTGACTATTACTTTATATATTGCACACAATATAGAATTACTAGTAATCTACATATGTGTTATTTAATTGTATGTTTATTGAAGAATATAAAGGATTTACAATGTTAGATGATAGTTGAGTAGGTGGAATGTGTTGCTAAGTATATGATTTGAGCACTCTATTCATTGAACTAGTATGGATCCTAGCACACTGAGTGCACTTAAAGTTAGTATACATGGAATCTTCATGTGTGTTATGCCACTATGAACAATGAGCATGCAAGGCTTGTGCACTTGGGGTCATAAGACATTTTAGAAAATTAAGAAGGTTATATTAGGGAAACAAAAACCCTAACACATCACAAGACTCACACTTATTCTCAAGAAGGAAACATTGAGTTTATTGGCTCACTACTTATAAATCATTCTAAAAATATTTGATGAGACACCTTCAACAATTGTACTTCACACTTGGGCATGTAAATCGTAAGGTCAGATAATTGGGAACCATGCGACACCCCTGGGAATCCTTATGCATAAACACAATATAAATTCACTATTAGATAAAGCATATGGTCATTATTTAATTAATGAATATGCACACTTGATAAGGGAACTAGAACAACAACAATCCATTTTTTCTTGATCACGAGTGAATAATTGTAGTAGACCTAACTAGTCTTTTAAAACACCCATTTAACATACAATAGTAGTATTTACTTTAATAATAACCTATTCATGTAGGGTAAAATTTGTGTATCCCTTCAAATATATGAATTTTGTTTTCCCAAACCTCAAGGAAGTATAAAATGATAATATTACAATAGTCAAGACATACAACTGGATTATAAATTACATATGGTTTATAATATGATAAAAAAGAATTACAATGCAAATTTTTGATGCAATAAAAATTGAACAAGTCCTTCCTAAATTCAAGTACTACAAATATTATCAATGTTGTAAAACAAGATTACTCATCTATAGTCACATTATTCATGTTCTTATAGTCATCCTAAATTTGGGCTTGCAATGTTACCAATTTTTTTGTTTTTAAGGATAAAGAAAAGGATAACAAGAAAAATCCCACGTAATCATCGGTTAAATATTACTTGGTTTGTACTAAGTCATTTGCAAAGTCGGATACAAATAATTCCTAAATTTTGTTTAAAATATCCATACATGAAGCATGTTTATGCATGCACATATTGTGCCAAGTTTGAAGAAATACATAACACAGTTTTCATTAATTCTTTCAAATACTATTTTCTTTGAAGGTGATATCTCAAATGTAGAGATTTAACATATTAAAGACATGACTTGTATGGATGAGGAAAAGAAACAAGTTTGATACGTTAGTAGGTAACCTCTATACAAACTAATGTATTTCTCAATATTAATGTATTTCTCAACCATGGAAGAGATGCTGCAAAAAGAAAAGAGGAGAAAAGATAGGTTAATAATGGGATTTCATGTATAATAGACAACATTTTGAAAGAGTATGGGCATAGGTGTCCCAACCATGGATGTATGTAAAATAAAAATTACTACACAAAATTTGAGAGAAAATAACGCCATGAATAATGTTTTTGTGTGGTATTAAAATTAAGAAAGGCGGTCCTATAGCTTAGTCAGTTAGAGCATTGTTCTTATGATTCAGTTCTTTAAGAACAGAAAAATGCAACGTAAGGAAGATGATTTCTTCAGTTTATATTTCAATGACGTGTCAATGTCGAAATAGGGATGGAACACCTCTTCCATGGGTGTTATAATACGTAGACCCCATAGAGAGTAAGTAGTGTCTTAGTTATAGAAAACATTGGGTTATTATGTAGAGGAAAGTATGGTCGAGCATCTGGCACTAATCGAAGGATTGCTAGTAGCCTTCAATTATGATTTTAGACATGTCAATACTTTTAATAATTCATGCCTTACCGTACATGACATCTACCCATACCACCTAGATATTAGGCCTTGTACGGGGGTTACTTGGAATTTCTGGGTAGTCTAGCCTTAAACCAAATAAAAATTACATCAATAATTGTCCCTAGTATTTACTCTTCTTTTTGTATAATAAATGAGCAAAAAAATACTCTCCTATATTTACGCCGAAGGCGTGGCTACCCTGCAGTAGACCTCCAACGACGACGCTCTGCTGCTTGACCAGCTTCGACCTGCCTGTCATGGTGTAGCCACCTGCCACCCAGTCCCCGTTGTAGGAACGTGCACCTCCTTTTGCCACATATTTTTGAAGGGCATCTCGACGAAATCCTGTTGTTACAAATATAATCTTGTTTTTCGGTTCGCTGTTAGTTTTTCCCACATATGCTTTGATGGATGTCCATACCCCGTTCCAAAGCTCCCATTTTGACATACGCTGGGAGTATGTTGGCAAATGTAAAATGATCAGGTTGAAGACTTGTTTGTTGCATATGGTGAAACAATGTGATTTCCTTGTGAGGATAACCATGTCTTTTGTATGCTACAATAATTGTATTCCATGAGAAACTGTTTGATAATAGTTTGACATGTATGTAAAATGTGGAAGCATAGACAAGGCACATGAACTGTTTGATAAAATGCCTCAAAGAAATGTGGGCTCCTTGAATGCTATGATTGTAGGATATGCACAATATGAATTTGTTGAAAATACACGTGAACTGTTTGATAGAATTCCTCGAAGAGATGTGATCTCAAGGAGTGCCATGATTGTAGGATATGCACAAAATGGATTTGTTGAAAAAGCCCATGAACTGTCCCCATATGCAGCTTTACCCACATGTGGCATTGCATTTACTACCCGCACATTTTTTCAAAATAATCTTATCAACATATATGTCAAGAACCAGACGTTTTCTCATCTTACAGCCACCATACTCCCAACTTTTTCCAAAATAAGAGCTTTGGGACAGGGTGTGCACATCCATAAGAGCATAATGCAAAATGTGGAAGAATACACAAGGCAAGTGAACTGTTTGACAAAATTCCTCAAAAAAAAGTGATTTCATGGAATGTGATGATTGCAGGATATGCAAAAAATGGTATTCTTGATGACGCTTTAAGGCAACTATGGAAAAATACAAGGCTTTGTGAGGAAAGAAACCTCAAATTGTGGGCGTGGTGATAGACAGCCAAGAAGTTGAAGCTCAAGCATCCAAAACTTGCGAACTCCTTTTGTGGCTATTTGAAGTTGGTGTGAAACATGTGTCCCTTTATGATATGGAAGGTAAGAATAATTCCTATTATCTTTAGCCTTATTTATATTTTACAAAGGTTATGAATAGGCTTTTCGCATGAATATTTTTTATTATCTTTAGTCTTATTTTAGCAAAGATTATGAATCGGTTTTGCATGGAAGTGATTTGTATTCCCAGTTGGAAGTCTGGTTGATTCTTAATTTGTAATCTGCCCTGTTCTTGCTAGAAAGAAAACAAATAGGCTTGTTTAGAATCAATTGAACTGTGGTGATAGGCGTGGTCATACAAGTCTCGCACACATGTTTCACTTTATAGTAGTCAGCGGCACCGACTTGACTTAATTTTTGTTGCACATTGAAGCATGCCATTTCATTGTTTATTTATTTTCTTGTCCAATTGGTTTCAGAATGTGAAACTGCAGACACAAAAAAAAATCTGTCATAGTTTATGTGCAGTTTTATTTCATTTCTATTACGAATCTCAGCTTTATAAATATTAAATTGCTTAACGAAGATTGCACATTTATCTTCTTATGTTAGTTTTGGCAAGAAAATTTTTTTTGTGGACAAATTGGTGGGTTTCAGGCCAATGCTATGGGAATCTAAGTCCCTCTACTTGAACGGTGCAACTTTCGTAGGTGCATGCATAAAAGGTGGATTTCAATGGTGGCCTTTTGACCAGAGATCCAACAGGGGCACTCCACTGACCCTGTGGCAAAGCTAGCAATGTCTCACTAGAGAAGAAACTTTGTCTTGTAAAGGGAAAGGGGAGTGGAAATGGAGGTTGGAGAAAACTAATGTTGTGAGTAGAATATTAGATGCCCACACACAATTA
Source organism: Taxus chinensis (assembly GCA_019776745.2). NCBI lineage: Eukaryota > Viridiplantae > Streptophyta > Pinopsida > Cupressales > Taxaceae > Taxus > Taxus chinensis. Next base: position 499,361,078 of record CM034156.1, read on the forward strand.
GAAATTTCATTTACAAGCATTTATCGTTAGAAGAAAAACAAATCCGCAGGAGAAGCTACAAGACCGAATAAAATTTATTGGTCACAAGGTACCAATCAATCCCTCAATAAAAAAAGGTGAAAATTCCTTCTTTTATTATTGAAGCTAAAGCAGAGTTTGTACAGAGCTTTGAGAATAGAGGAAATTCTAAGGAGAAGGGAAATAGAAGAAGTATGGCGTTTTTTGTCTTTTCCAGGTACAAAGCACTCTGGTCTTTTTGAAATCAATCGCCAGCCTACTAGAATGGCTTTGAGGAGCCATTATATCCTTTGCCAAAATGGTTACAACTTTACAAATCATTTACACCTCTTCAAATTCCTCCATTGCGAAGAAAACGCTCATGGCAAGTTAAAACCCAGATCTTGCAACACGAATGTTACATTTGATTTGCCAGTTTGAATATAGACCATTTGATTTTCTTTTATAACTTTGAAATTGGGCCGTCCACATGGTAGAAAGAGATTGGAGCGGGTACAGGGGAAAGCCCTTTGCGTTTTGTGATTTTTTAGAGATTTGGCAATTTGGAACAAATTGACCCACCAACCCGCTTTGAATTTTCAACTTAGGCATGTGGCACGTTTTCATTGGAAATGGGGTCATGACCCTTTTCTCAACATTTTAACCTTTTTTGGAAAAAGGCTAAAAAAACTCAAAGTTCTCCGTTGTTCCACTCTCCCGCTTTGACTTTTCAACGGCGGGTCCAAGACCTTGGTGGAGCTGCGGAGCATTCTAGAAGTTTTACTTCAATTTTGGGAAATTGGTTAAATTTCCAAAAGTCCCCCGATGGCCCGCTCTTCTGCTTTGACTTTTCAACGACGGGCTTCAACTTTGATTTTTTCTCTTTATAGCCTGATCGGGGCTGCGAGTCACTTTTTAACTTTTCAGCTTTTTTACAAAGAGGCTCAAAAACACAAATTTCTCCACTGACCCGCTTCCAATTAGGTATGTCCATGTACCCGTGGATGATGGGGCCAAAATTTGACGGGGAAGAAAACACCCATCGTTCCCGACTATGGGAAAAATACACAGAGGAAGAAAACTTCATCATTTTGAGTCCAATTTTTGAATTTCCTTTGCGAGTCGGAGGCATGGAGGAAAAACAATGATTTAATGACCCAGGCAATAGAACAAGCAGAAAATTTTGATCAAAAAAGGAGATTATAAAGAGGATATTACGTGCACAGACCGGGAGATGGAGAATTTCTCAAAATGAGCAAAAACAGATATTTAAACAGCACTAGGGTACAAATTTTGCTATTTCTTCAAACTTTCAACTTGGCTTAAATACTTTAGGAGGGCGAGAGCTCAAAATTTTGAATTTAACTTGGAAAACAAAAAGCAATTTTCGAGAGACAATAGTTAGGCACGGGCTTGACTGTTAGTAATGTCTCTTTTTTCTAATTGTATTGTTTCTATTAAAGCTTTCATATTTCCTACTGCTAAACAATTTGAAAAAGAAGGGTTGTTATGGTTGTAATCATGACTTGATTCACATAATTTTTTCCATTTCCAGGGGTATTGAAACAACATAGGAGGGTTCTCGAGAAGACTTTAGATAACCTTAACAAAGGGATACAATTCATTAACACATGGGAGGTAAGTACGTAAAAAAATCTGCCGTATGGTCCAATGTTCTCATCTCTTTGAAGACATTCCAAGCCACATGCCAACAGTCAGCTTTAGAGAGACCATCAATAAGTATAGGATCATTATCATCGTAGGCAAAAAAAATAATAGCTTGTATTTTTAATCAAGATCAGATTAACTTTCTCCTTGATAAATTCAACTTAAATTAACTTACAACTATCTGAGCTGACTTGCCGGAGATGTTGATCGTAAGCGTTATATACACCTAGTTCAGCCAAAGTCTTAGGATAATGGGTTAGATATCAAACAAAAATAGTAAAGATTTAGGGACTTTTTCCATAAATCTATACTGTGTATTTCCAGGTTGAAGTAAAATTCTATGAGATAGTCAATGATCTCAAGTGTGGAGGAGAAGGGAGCAAATATTTAATTTAATGTCTCCATTAGTAAATACCCATGTTTGTTAAGATTGATACCATAAATTACAACAAGGGCTCAAATGGGCTGATCTGGAAGGAATAGGTAGAATAGGGAAACAACTGCCTTCTGTGGCTCTGATTGTGGATGTACATCACTCGAACCTAGGGTTGAAAAGTGATTCTACCTATGCAAGTGGCCTGATAACAAAAAACAAAACCTTGGCCACATGTCATCTTCTACCTTACCATTGTCCCTTCTAATCCATTATTTGTTGTTCCAAGGTGTCCAATGTTTTTTGAAGTTCTTTTGTATTTTTAAAAATGTGAAGTCTATCTCATTGTTAAATTTTTTTCGATTGATATTCTTGGATGAGGTTATGAGCCACCTAAATATGGCCTGGTATGTTTGGGCCACATTGTCAAAAAATTGTAAACATGGGTCATTCTGGACTCTCTTATAGGTGTTATTCCATTTCCATTAAACCACAACCTCTTAGATATCTAATCCCATTGTTAATTACTTGTAATGGAAATTTTTCCCCCTGTTCATGGAAAACAAGAGAATTCGGCGAGACTGATGGATAGTGAGTCGTTGCCCTTGGATGTCTTGGTAAATTTCGGTGTCTCGTTAAATTTATTTTGTTTGTTATTTCCCCTGGACTCGTTCAATTGGTGAATAATGTCTTGTGCGTAATTGTAAAGATAACAATGGCCTTTGTAGGTTATCAATTCATGAAATGTTAAATTCCCCTTGGGAATTTTTGGTTTTCAAATTCAGTCAGGGCTTGCATCCTGCTTTAGCTCATTCTATTTGAAAATTCTTGATTTAATTTATTGAATTTGGTTTCCAAATTGTTTGATGTGATTGAATGGTTTGGGATTCTGTAGAAAACTTTAATCTTGTTTGAACTTGATGTATCTTTTGATGTTCCTTATTATCTGATTACCTTTTTGCTCTGTTTTTAAGAGTTTGGGTCTCATTTTTTATACTTTGAGATGTTACACTTTGTTAAAAATACTTCATTTGATAATGCCAACATCATTTTTAGACATGGGAATTTAAATAATCATTCACTTTTTAAATTCTCTAGCTTTGGATAATGCGTGATCACACGGATATGCCCTACCTTCTTTTACTGTGGAATTCTTTCAAAAAACTACTGTTAACTATGATTGGTAATTCATTTCCCCTGAGCGTGAGAGCTTTGGCATGATGGATCAGCAAGGTTATTGATAGTTTCCCTATTGAGGTTTAGGGATTCATGTCACTAGATTTTTTCCTTTGGTATTATATAGGTAAACATCAATGACAAAAACATGTCAAAAGCCAACTTTAGTATCTGATAGATATAATTTAGCATAATTCAATCAATTTTCCTTCTTGTATGGTGAATAGTAGGGGAGGGGTAATACCTTCTCTCTATAAGAAAATGAGTTTTTCTCTTTCCTGCGTTTAATATAATGCAGATGTGAAATAATGATTGAGACTTGCATTTGGGTTTGAACCAAAGATATTATATTATTATGGTTTTCTTGTCTCTTATTTTAGAAAGAAAATTTGGTGGGCACCCTTTGAATGTTTAAAAATGATACTTGTTTGCATAACTGGATCTGACATTTGAATTTAATCTTATTATTAGGTCCACATTGTTTGCAATGTTCATCACGATGAACTCAAGCCACTGACTCATGTTTCAAGCAAATTCAGAAATGTGGTAAAGATATGCTTTAGTATCCCGAATTTAACATTTGATGATTTTATGTTTCAGTGGGTGGGGTTTGGCTATATACCCAAGTTTGATTGTATTATGTGTTCCTCAAGCAGGTTCAAATTGCTAGACAATTGCACTTTGGTTATACCACACCAATTCGACTGCGAGCTCCAAAAAGAAGAGTAGATTCTTTGATACCTGATGAACATTCTGAAAATTGTTCAAGGTGAGAATGTGGAACCTTTCTTTAGTTCATCACATAGGCCTATAACACCTATAATGCGCCAAAGCAAATGGATGAAGCAACACTTACTAGCCGGAGTCATTTCTTGAGAATAGGTGGTGCTACTAACAAAGTCTTGTTTCTTGAGGATGAACTCCGTCAAGCGGTGGCCCGAAATAGACTGTGATTTCTCTTTGTAGGGTTTGATTTCCTAGTAAGGAGACCATGCCAAAAAACATTGGATTTCACCTATACATTTTACTTCTGCTTGTTTAGCACTATCAACAATGGCACTTGTATTTTATATGGAAGAATCTCACTTCTTGTGGGCTATCCATAAAATTCTTCTGCCCTGTACATGGTGCTTTGGGCATCCTCTCACTAAGGGATTGATAAAATTTCATACATTCTATTTAACTGCAGATTGAAGGAATGGATAGTTGTAGTATAACCCTGATAAATTCTTTACCAGCTTATGCTGAATTTGATCAATAATGTCATGAAAAAAATTGTTAATGAAATTTTGTGTACATACAATCTCTTTGTAACTATTGGCTTCTGATTTCCAAATATGAGTGTTTTTTTATTATTTTTTTCAGATTTCTGCATAATATTATATGTGCGAACTATAATAGGCTTATCTGTTGCAGAAAATGTCATGTCAAGGTTTTATCATTTTTTTCTCAATTTGATGGTTGCAAAAATAAGTTGTTTCCTGTCATCATTAATTTGAAATATTTTTTCAAAAAAACACATGACAAATTCACTAAAAGTGAAATGTGTATTGACACATTAACAACGTAACCTTGCTCCTCTAGGAGCGACCACTAGTCTTAATTCAATGCTCCCAAGAAGGAATAAGAAATTGATGAAATCAGTGCAAAGTTTGTAAAATAACATCAATACTGAAAAGTATGAATGGTTGCATATTTTTGAAATTTTAACATCGTAGAAAATTATTGATGCCGATGGTGACAACGTGTTCCCTCAATCATTTATTCTATTTTTCTACTGAAATAAGAGAAGACTCAAGGGCTTCTAAAGAATAGATCATCTTCATGGACCATTGTTATAAGGCCACCTTTATATTTTTTAGATGCAAATGTGCTCATCTCTGTCTTTTCTTCCTCACAAAGCACACATTTGAAAAGTATAACAATGCAATTACTTCAAGAATAATTACTTAAAAATGAATGTCAGGCCTTTGACATTATGTTTAATCAAACACTTTTGAATTCCCACCTTGTCGAGATAAATAAGGAAACGGGTATAGGGTATTAATGTTAATCTAATTAGGAGGAATAAAAAATTGTAAATAAGTATGCTAAAATAATTTAAAGCAAGTGCACAATTAAATCTAATGGAAACAAACCCTAATATGCAAGAAAAGAGTAAGAAAATGACTCAGACTGATTTGAAGAGACTATTGTAGTGTCTCAAAATAAAATTTAGAAGCGTAGACAATCACTCAGAGACCCTGCAAAGACCAGATCTGGATGTTTGAACTGACTGGGGCACTTGGGAGGGTACTGGGGAACCCTTGGGAATCCTTGTCTATATATTGGGCGCCTTGATCTCTATAAATGCTCAAATCTAAGATTTTTATGGTCACAAGGTGTCTCAAATCTTCCTGTCTGTCACACTAGATTCACTGGATGAGTTCTATAATGACATGTAATACAAAAGGAAGTGTCAAACCCTAGAAAAAATAAAGATGCAAATGAATGGGTTGAACTGACCTCATCCGCCAAACTAGTGGTCTTATCACTGAGTGTTGCACTACATTTTGGACCCGGATGTAGTTCTGGTGAGTGTGTGCATGTCGTGCCCTAGGTGCTCTCGTGTCAGTCACACTTTGTGAAGTAGTGAGTAATAATAACTATAGAAAATGTAAATAGCATGTGTGCATGGAATAGAATAGAATCCCTCCCCCTATATGGTGTGTGTGATGTAGATATCCTAGCCTTGATGCATGCACTATGTGGATGCAAGTGCTCCAATGGATGCAACTCTAGATGGAGTGATAGTAGTATGTGACGACCTAGGACCCTCATTATGGTCTTATAACTTTATATTTATAGGGCTCTCAAGCTTAATTTCATAATTAATCCCAACAAGGCCGACTGACTAGGAAAAGGATAAGGATAAAAAGGCTAGAAATTCCCCAAAAAGAAGTGGGAAAGGATGTGCATATATCAGGGCACCCAAAGTGGGACCAGGGCACCCCGAGGCACCCCAGTATAGGTTGGGGCACCCTAATTTTGGGCTAGAATGACAAGGAAGTTGTGAAATGGATGGATAAGTGCTAGAAAATATGCGGGAATGATGAAATAAAATATAAAATAAAGATGGCCAAAAGGTGGGATTAATTAGTACTTTATTCACTTGAGAACCTTCTAAATAGTAGTATAAGACCGGGCTAAATAATGTCTAAAGTGCATAATTTTGTGTCTACATTTTTCCCCCACTTTATGTTGGTGAGCGGAACGCTTGGTAACATAAAGTAGATAGAGATGCATACCTGATATCCATGTAGAGTGTAGAAGAAGACATGTCGATGGACTAGACTCAAGCGTGGAATGACAAAAAGAAAAATGTGGAGGAGCGTGGATTCTAAAGATGAAAAATGTGCATAAAAAGTGATGAGAGTGAACCTAAGGTGGAACGCGTGTGTAGTTGTTGTTGTGTGTAGTGTACCTGCATGGTTAGTAAAGGAAAATGCATATAGTGGTGTGTTGTCATTGTTGTTGTCGTCATCATTGTTGTTGTTGCCCCCAATTTGACTGCTTGTTTCTCATACGAATGGACCTGCAAGGAGAAAATGATCAAGTAGTCAAATATGTATGTATGTAAAAATGTTGTGTAAAATACGCATGTATATAGAAATGTGTAAAGTACATAAATGTAAAATACACTAGAAAAAAATGTAAATGGAACATGTGCACCTGATCCATGTCGAGAGAAGGGTGTAGAAGGATATCATGTACTGTCGTGAGTTTTTGGACGATCTCATGCCACCTTGGCTGAAGAAGTATAAGGAGGAAATGCACTGTATCCTCTAACTTTAACCGCTTCTACTGAAATGTGTGAAGAGATCTTTGTACTGTCCTAGTTTTTTGGGTGATCCAATGCCACTGGACAGAGAAGTGTAGAGAGGCACACCCACTGTAACCCCCAAGCCTGTAAATGCTCCATAGAATTACCAAATGACACCATGTCCTGTTGAGGCCACTGTGTATGGAGTTCGTAGACTGGTCTGAACTCACTCACTGTGTGTGAACCAGTGTAAATACGTTATGTTAGTAGAAAACCCTCAATGATGCCCCCCCTCTTTGGGGGTGCATATGACGTTGCTGAAAGTAGAATGCGGACCCAAAAGAGGACCAACCACACTCTAACCTGTAGAACTCTACCCTGCAGGGGGAAAGGGAAACGCTTGGTAGATACCAAGGCACACACAAAAGGGGATGGCTAGCCAAAATAAGTGTTAGTCCAAAACACATGCATGCAATAAGTGGAAAATATGCAGACAATGTAGAAACTACAAAAAAAAGTAGTGTAAACACGCAAGAAAACAAGAAGACCACACAAAGTGGGTTTCAAACATGGGACATCACTCATGATGTCACAAGACACGTAAGGCCATCATGGCCACAAACAACATACAAGTGTGCACACAAGAAAAGGGAAAATCCCGCATACAATAACAAACAACACAAACAAGTAGAAACAAACAAGTAGTCATGGAAACATGTAATCCTGCAAAACAAGTGCTACACATGGAACACCCGTTAGCATGTTAGAGTGATAACCAATATGTCAAAATGTGTATGAACAAGTAGTATAAGATGCTAAGTACAAAATGAAACAATAGCACCTGGATAAGATGAATGTGGATGCCCCCAGTGACCAGTATAGGAAGGGTAGAAGGTGAGCATCCATGCCACATGTAGAAGTTGTATCTATGATCACACTAAACAAAGAATGTGAACATGCATGTGTGTATGATAATAACATATAAGAAATCAATCTAACATGTGTAGTAAAGTGAACATGCAAAACACTAGTAAGCAAGAGTAAATGTACCAAGACAATGTAGTATGTTGTGGATGGATGGAATGGAATGCAAGATGGAATGATAGGAGCAACCTTCCCCCTAAGTGGATGGAAGTGTATACAGTAAGGTTCATTTTTTTTCTCCCTCAGCAGTCAAGAATGAACCGAAAATGAGAGTGCGTCATCGGAAATGGTTGAGTAAGGTTGGTTGTATCTAGTTGTGATGAGTGTGTATGATAATGGTGATGAAATGTGACATGTGGAGAGATGTGCGCGGACCCTATAGCCTGAAGTGTATATCACAACTTGTTGAATGGAAGAGTGATGATTTAGCCCTAAATGTATATCACTATGGAATGAGTGTATGGGGATGAGATATATGGAAAAATGTGCATGGACCCTATAGCCTAAGTGTATACCATGACTTGTTGAATGGAAGAGTGATGATTTATCCCTAAGCGTATATCACTATAGAACGATTGTATGGGGATGAGATATATGTAAAGATGTGTGAACCCTATAGCCTATACCACGATTTTTTGAATGTATGAGTGATGATTTATCCCTAAGCATATATCGTTATATGATGAAGGGATGAATATGGGTGATGATTTATCCTAAAGCGTATGTCACTATGGGATGGATAAGAAGGGAGTGGTGATGTACCCTAAGGTGTATGCCACTACAAAATGATAAAATGAGGGTGGTGATTTAGCCTAAAGCGTATACCACTATAAGATGATAAAAAGGGGTGACAATTTAACCTAAGGTGTATGTCACTAATGCAGGAAATGTTGGATGAGGAAAATGTTGCATTGGTGAATGTAAGGTCCATTTGATTGGTAAACCCTTGGTATTCAAGTATGGACCGAGGAACTAAAGTGCGTCATAGGGTGGTGAGTGCAATGTGTAGAAGACAATGTAGTGTAAATGACCAAGTGATGAATACGGGATGTAAATGTGTGGTGTGGGCAATGCAATGTACTGTGTGTAACACATATGATATGTAATGTGTGAGATGCAATAGTAATTGGACATAGAAATGGAATATGTAAGTATAATAAAATGAAACTAGACACATATGTAATGGATTCTAGTGTAGTATGTAGAATGCATATGATGAATAGAGGCGCTATGTGAATAAGACAATGTAAGGAAGGTAGAATGTGTAGATGATGCAAGATGTAGATATAGGTGTAGATAGGATATGTAGTGATGATATGTAAAGCTAGACCCATATATAATGTAACCTAGCGTAATTATAGAATGTAAGAATGGGATGCAAAACTAGACGCAGATGATATGATGACTAGTGTAGTATGTATAAGATAAATGATGTATAAATGACTAATAGATGAGGGATGTATAAGATAATGTAAGATGTAGGCTATGTATAGAAATGATGATATAATGTAAATGTGTAGAACCTAGAGTGTAGTGTGTGGGGTTTAGTGTAATGGTAATCCCTCAACAGTCTAGTGTGAACCGAAGCACAAGAGTGCATCATCAGGTAACGAGGGTGCTATAATGTGAAAGAAGTGTATGTATATGTGAAGAGATGAATGAGAAATAATATAAAGAGTAGGGGTACAACTACGTTAAATATGAGGAAGGGGAGGATTGTGTAGTTGTTATGCCCCCTAAGCGGTCACAAAGGATAAATCACCCTATAAGGTTGAGGGATGAAGGTCCATCGATCGGTGGCTGGGATGATGAAATCGTAAGACAATGCTCAAGTAATGGTGGTATGGGAGACAAATGTTGTGCGGAGGAATGAAGATATGCATGAAATGGGTGTATATAAGATGAATTTCATGGAATAGTAAAGTGTGTGGGTGATGGAGATCGAGGAGGTGTTGTGCATGAGGGAGAATATAAGCCATGTGGAATAAAGAGGCGGTGATCGGCGGCGAGATGCGGTAGTGGTCTTAGGAAGAGGCCTATGCTGACAGATGGGACTAATGGAATGGAGTGGGTGCATATGGGGCTAATCGAGGTGGTAAAGTAGGAATAGGATGTAGTGCAGGTGATGTCAGAGGAGTTTTGTAAGGAAGAGGAGGAGATGCATGAGCAGAGAAACTAGAAGGTGATAATAATGGTGGTAAAGGAGGAATGTCGTTAATGGAAACAACTCAATTGTTGTACACAAATTTAAGGTGCAAATGGTTCATAGACATAATAGCTTGGGACTTACAAATCCAATTGAGGCCAATAAGTAAGTCACATCCTTCGACAATTTGAATTATAAGACAAGGCAAGAGGATAGTGAGAGGACCAACTGTGATATGTAACTTAACAACACCATAGGGTCTTTAGAATGGGTAGTCGATTCGTGATGGAAGGTACACGATAAAGCGTAAGAAAGAAAGATAACATGTGATAATGGGGGAAGATGAATCAAATTTAGTGTTGTTGATAAAGGTTGAGCCTATATATGCCTGAATGTATAAATGATCGGATGCTAACATGGAGTGGTAGTTGGTGTCAGAAAAAGAGATAACATGTGAGGTTGTGTCAGTGTTAGCGACTAAGAAGTCGAGTGCGCCCACATCTAGAGGTGGTGTGGCATGATATGTATGATTAGCTGAAGAATCCATGGTCTTTTTGTCATGTTGGTGGGAATCATTATTAAAAAGTTTGATTTTACCCTTATCCTTAGAGGGAGGAGGGCTAGTAGGTTCTGGAAATTTGAGTTGGTTGTTGTCAAGTAGATCTTGGATAATTGTGCAAAGTTTCAGACATCTATTGGTAGAGTGTCCTACACAGTGATGATAATCACAATGAAATTTTTCATTGTAATTGCATCCTTTGGGTTGTGATGGGTCTAATTTGAGTGGTGGTGGAAGGGTAATGAGGTTGTTGTTGAGGATTTTTTTTAATATAAGATGTGGTGTTATAATAAGGTTGGTAAATGTATGCCTAGGTGGTTGGGATTGATCTTTCTTAGAAGGAGTAATGGAGTTGAAAATAAGTTTAGTGTCGATGGGATTAGATGTAGAGGGTTTAAATGGCATCTTGTTTTGAAAACAAGTAGAGGAGGAAGGTTTTTATTGATACTTAAGTTTTCCAATAGAGAGAAGTTTAGATTCACGAAGTTTAAGAGTATGGAAAAGTTGATCAAAAGAAGAAAAGGTCTCAAAGAGAACACTTTCGTAGATAGACGGTAAAAGACTTTGTATAAATAGATCTTGGAGGTTAGCTTCGGCAAGGACATTAGCCATTTTGGACAGATTGTTCTTATATCTTAAGACATAGTTAACAAACTGCTCATTAGGTCCTTGCTTAAGTTGCACTAGTTAGGTGTAAGATATCTTAGAACTGATGTTGATGGAGAAGTGTGTGAGAAAAGCATCAGTAAAATGGGTGAAGGAATCTATTGAGTGAACAGGTAAATCTTTAAACTAGCGCATGGTGTAGTCATGGAGGCTATGAAGAAAAATTTTAGCTAAGAGAAGATGATCATCAGAAAAATCAAGACAAGTAACATGAAAGGCTCGAAGGTGCTCCTGTGGGTCACCATGTCCATTGAAAACGGGAAATTTAGGAGTGACAAAATTAGGAGGGAGAGGATAGGTGAAAATGGAGTGTGTAACAACAAGGTGGAATCTAAAGATGGAGATGTAGTGGCCTATTACAATTTGTGAATTTGGGCCTGGAGATCGTGATACAAAGAGGTTAAATATTGATTGCCAATAGAGGAGGGTTTCCGTTGATGTGAGACCAAAGGAGGTGTGAAGTGATTGGTAGGAGTGGGGAGTTAAACCAGAACAATAGAGATAGGTGGAAGTGTAGAAGCAGGGGGTTGAGTGGCTATAGAAGTGGTAGAGCGACATAAGAATTGAGTTCATCCAAGTTGGTAGCTTCTTCACGAGCCACATGCAAAAGTAGATCTAAATCATGTGGGTTTTCAGCAAGATGATTATTGATAGCCTTAAGGTGGGCTTAAGTAAATTCCTCAGGAGAAGGAGCCATGGGAGAGGGAGGCAAGAAACCCTAGAAGGTGCTAGAAATAGACGTTGGGTTCACCAAAATGATTAACAAAAATAAATCCTAAATGGGGGTATAGGGTATTAATGTTAATCTAATTAGGAGGACTAAAACACTGTAAATAAGTATGCTAAAATAATGTAAAGTAATTACACAGTTAAATCTAATGTAAACAAACCCTAATATGTAAGAAAAGAGTAAGAAAAGGACTCATCTGATTAAAGGTGATTGTTGCACAGTGTCGTAGATCTGATTGCAGATTCTACAACTCAAGATGAACACTCAGAGACCTTGCGGAGGATAGATCTGGAAGTTTTAACCTGACTGAGGCTCTTAGGAGGGTACTGAGGCACACCAGGGTGCCCTGGTTTGTAGTCTGGGTGCTTTGATATCTGTAAATGCTCATAAACATATTTTGTTATGGTCGCAAGGTGTCTCCAAATTCTTCCTATTTGTCATACTAGATCCGCCGATGAGTTGTAAAATGACCTACAATGCAAGAGGAAGTATCAAACCCTAGAAAAAATAAAGATGCAAATGAATGGGTTGGACTAACCTCAACCGCCAAACTAGTGGTCTTATCACTGAGCGTTGCACTACATTTTGCACCCAGATGTAGTTGTGGTGAGTGTGTGCATGTGGTGCCCTAGGTGCTCTCGTGTTAGTCACACTTTGTGAAGTAACGAGCAATAGTAACTATAGAAAATGTAAATAGCATGTGTGCATGGAATAGAATAGAATCCCTCCCCCTATGCAGTGTGTGTGATGTAGATCTCCTAGCCTTGATGCATGACACTATGTGGATGCAAGTGATGTAATGGATGTAACTCTAGATGGAGTGATAGTAGTATGTGATGCTAGGACCCTCATTATGGTCTTATAACTTTATATTTATAGGGCTCTCAAGCTTAATTTCATAATTAATCTCAACAAGGCCGACTAGGAAAAGGATAAGGATGAAAAATGGCTAGAAAGGCCCCAAAAAGAAGCGGGAAAGGATGTGCATAGATCGGGGCACCCAAGGTGGGACCAGGGAACCTCAGGCCCCCCCAGTATAGGCTGGGGCACCCTTATTTTGGGATAGAATGACAGGGAAATTGTGAGATGGGCGGATAAGTGCTATAAAAAATGTAGGAATGACAAAATAAAAATATAAAATAAAGATGGCCAAAGGGTGGGATTAATTAGTACTTTATTCACTTGAGAACCTTCTAAATAGTTGTATAAGACCAGGTTAAATAATTTCTAAAGTGCATAATTTTGTGTCCTACACTTCTGAAGAAAAGGTTAAAGAACATGAATTGCAAGTGTTACTTTGCATGGAAATACTTGCATCAAAGATTGCTAAAAGTTATAGTTAGAAAAAATGCCTAAAAGAGAGGTGTTCACATGGACAACATTCAGTGCATGCTATGTACAAAATGGATTTCAAGAAAATTCTTTAGAAAGTTTCAAACAAATGCAATTGGTAGATTTAAAGCCGAATTCCATAAATTTTTCCAGTATCCTACCTATCTGTGCCAAATTTGGGGATTTGGATCTTAGTTGCATGCAAGAGGATCTGGAAAACTTTTTTTAGGTTTTGGCTCCATAAAAAATATGTCATGCCCATTAATGGGAGTGCGGAGATTAACAAGTAGTCTCAAAATAATCCTAGCAGATTGAAAATTTTGATCTAAGAATTTGTATGGATATTAAGTGGCACAATTTTTAAATATATCATTCAGATTCTAGATCAAAGGACTAAAATTTTAGATAAAATAATAGAAATCAAAATTCTTATTCTTAGTACTAACAATAGTACAAAACAGGGGAAAGTAATATCATGAAACAACGGCGATGCATATTCCACTTTCTAGAAGTCATAAGAGAAACCATTCTGTACATGTGCCACAATCATAGCCGTCTAAGAGACATCCCTTTGAGGCATTGCTCGAAAGAGTTTCATTTCCTTATCAATAATACCATTATGCACATACCCTACAACCATAGCATTCAGTGAGACCAGGTTTGGTTGACGAAATTTCTGAAAACAAGTCTATGCATTTTCAACTTTCCCACATTTTGTATACATATCTACAAGGGAACTCATGATAAAGGCATCAAAATAGAATCCTCCTCTGACTAATTTTTCATGTATCTCCTCCCCATGCTCTAGATATATCCCAATCTGTCACAAGTAACAAATACAAAATCATTGGGTTCGATTCCTTTCCGTTCCATCAGGTGAAACACACATAAAGCCTCACCAAAAGACCCTTCTCTCACCTTGGACTCTACCATATCTACCATTTATCAAAATGCATGCACCTGTTCACCTTGGAATCTAACACAAGATGAAGGGGAGGATGTGGTTAAGGAAACAATAGAGGAGGCAGAGTCCCGCACCGACAACTTTAGAGGATGCCATCAGGTAGATAGATTTCCTGTGTGATCTTTGCGAATGAGAAAAGGAAAGAATTTTTTTGCAGCATGAGAAAATAGAGATGCAATGTAGAAGAGGAAGATATAGGGTGTTAGAAGTATAGGCATTGAGAGGGGGGTGAATCAGTGTCTTATCAAACTTTTATAATCAATTTATACTTCTTCAATTTGTCACAATTTAACCTATCTTAACTGTGATGAAGTATAACCATTCTACCATGAGAGAGAGAGAGAGAGAGTATTAAACACACATAAACACATCTGGAGAAAAGATTTAATGTGGGAAATGGATCTTGGGAAAAAAACCCACTGGAACAAGAGAACTAGCTTTGACAATTGTCTTATGAAGTTACAATGATTTCACATTGAGCATCAACTCAACTTGGAGCTGCAACTCCAAAAATTAGTGAAGTTACTACTTGACCTTTAAAAAGCTTGCACTTGCACGGAAGCTTCAACTCCAAACAATTTATCCAATAACAACTTATCTTCTGTAAGCTACTACTTATAAGGAGGATTCGACCCCCTATAATTTAACCAACAACAACTGATCTTCTATAAGCTACTACTTATAAGGAGGCTTCAACCCCCTATATGCTAAGTTGCAACTTAGACTTGTTATAAAAATTATGATCACTTTATTGTGTTGTCTTCCACAATTGATTATGACCACTTCTTCAACTAAATTTTCTTCTCCTCTCCTTTCTTAATTTGTCATGGCTTCAATACATTCACACCTTTCTTACTTTCTCAAAACAAGCACTCATCTCTCCTCACCTTCAACAAAAAAACATAGCTCTCTATCAACAACAAATTTGCATTTGACAATGTCTCATTCCTCTCTTCTAAAGAAACTTCAACATTTTCATTCTAAAAAATTGTGCTTAAATAAACAAGAAAGACTCCTATGCATGACTCTTGACTTTTTTTGTTTTATGACTATTCACATGACAATTCTTCCTTCACATAACTTTGTGTATGCAGGTTGACAAATGGAACTTCTTCAGATACTCCATGTAACTGAATTTTGAGCTTCTCCATGAGCTCCTTCACTTCGAATAATGATGTTTCATGTTCCATGAATTTCGAACTTCTTCACAGACTTACCCGATTGAGAAAAACTTCTGTCACAAATTTATCCTGCGTTTCAAGATGAATCAACGTGATTTATTTTGCAACACCCTTCCGATCTCCTTACAAACATTACCTAATTTTTTTTGGAAATTTTCATTGATTAAAATTTGAGTTTCAATGATTTTCCATGTCAGACCAAACTTTCACAGTCACCTAAAAAACGAGCCAATGAAATATATACACATTTACTTCGTAATTCACTTTAAATTACAATGATTTTGTTAAAATGTGAATCCTTAAAAAATCAAACAGTTCCACGCACCCTTTTGGTGTCATTATTTTTTGAATGCAAAGTTTAAACCAATAAGAAGGCTCCAAACCTTTGCAATGTCAGACTATTCTTAACCCCCACTCGCCACTATGACATATAATCCAATAGGGAAGCTCCACATGTCATCCTCTAATGCTTTCATGTTTCTCTCTGACCACGGTGACTCTGTCTGCCTCATCAAAAACATGAAATGCCATAGAATTTGGCTCATTCTAGGAGCTTCACATCTGTTTGGATCCATCTCTCAAAAATATGGGGGAATGCTGTCATGTTTCCACATTTGGTCGTTAGATCATCACCAAGTGGCACCATCTGCTTGGTCCACCTATCTCTTCCTTCTGCTGAGGTATCTTCTCTCTCCTACTTCGGACCCGAAATATTTCTTAGACATAATTGATTCTAGAGGTTTAAGTCCGTCGGACCCAAACAACCATCATCTTACCCGAAATATTGACACGTAGTGCCTTCCTTCACCATTGAGATTTCACCACATGTCTTATTGAGTTTTCAACCTTTCCTAGACCTGAAAAAGATATAACATTTGGTTGATTCCGCGAACTTCATGTCTATTAGGAGCATCTGCTTAATAACTTTCCAGAAATTTGACAAGTGTACCTTTGGTGTCTTTTGATTTTCCTCATGTTTCACCTCCATCTTCGGCCACTTGACCTTGCTTTCTACTAGCAAGAAGCTATCAGTCATCATGTATTAACTCCTTGGTCGACCCGACCTGCAAAACTATGAATGGCTATAACTTCCTTGAGAGAGCTCCAAATTATGCAAACTTGGATGCTTTGGAAAGATCTTCTTGATTTATCAAAAAAACATACCTCCACCATCACCAAAATATCTTGCACATTCTAAAATAAGCATTTCAAACCTTCAATGTATGTCAGTCTCATTTCTTCACGCTGGGATATACTAAAACTTACACAACTTGCTCAATACACTTCGTGAGCACGTAGGAGACATCACAAGCTATCTGGAAATCCAAATATTTCTTCATTACAAACCCAACACACTCATGTACCTACAATTTTTGTCTTATATTGTCCCTTTTTGTACTAGGAGCATTCTCACTCTTCATTTATATTTCTTCTCCATCCTTTACAAATTTGGAACAACAACTCACACCTGCAGAGAATCAAACACCATGGCTTGTTAGCTTGTTTTCAATTTGGACACAGGGATATGACTTGGAGAGCACTGAGAAATAATCATCAAACCTTTGAAACAAATCATATACCATGGATACTTGTTAACACTTGATACACATATTATTGACCATGTTTGACCTTGGGAGGACTTGCTACACACATTGTTTTCTTGACCATGTACCTTGCTTATGATTTTACACCATGAATTCATGACTTGACACTTCATGGAACTACCTAGAACTTCTTTGTGAGCTCCAACTGTCACTGAGAATGCACCACAAATCAACATTTATTCCTCTGACTCAGCTTCACTTCACCATTCACAAATTTTCCATCAATGCCACTTGACATCAATGACAAAACCAATGACTAGGGTTCAACAATCTCCCCCTTTTCCATTGATGGAAACATACTAAATTTTTTTGATGGAAAACAAATTTACCACCATCTTTAAATCATTCATACCTAGTTTCTAACAATACTCTCCCCCCTTTGACATTTATGACAAAGGACAACATATTCAACACCATGATCAATATGCAAATAAGATTTATGAAACATGATCTTAACTCAAAGGACTCCCCCTTGGATTAGCATCACTATCTTTCCACCTGGATCTTGACTATATGCAAGAATGTCTTCCAATTAGTTTCAATTCTCCCCCTGAGTCCAATCTCTCCATATTCAGGTACTTCACTTCACCATGCCTAAAAACAAGCTCATACAACTTCAATGCTCCCTATGAACCTCTCTTATTCAACCTCACGGTATTTACTCTTTTTCATGTGTTTTTCTTTGATCTTCACAACACGTGCCTAAAAAAAAAGAACTAGCTCCCCCTGTGAATATGCCTTCATTTCTTCACATTCAAGTACTTGATTGATTTAGGTCCTGAATCCCTGAATTTTCTTTTCAATGCTTTTTAGCTCTACTTTTTCCATCCAAAGAACCCTCTGTACTCCATGAGCCACGCTTATGCACCTCCCCCTGGGATAATTATATCCTTCTTTCTATACAAAAAGAGAAATCATATACTTGTTTTGCCTTTAGTCCATAAACATGACTTGATCTTCTTCAGTTGCATACCTAATGCCTCTTTTTAGAACAATCTACCGTTGTCCATGTTACTCCACTCTTCCTTGACATCTTGTTGTTTTGTCTGAGAATCTACATACCTCATTTATTTTTTCTATCTTATTCATCAACTAGAATATCTTATCAACAAACCAACTTGATCTCCTTCTATTATATGAGATCACACAAACTCTGATTTCAACTGAAACCAACTCTATAGTACCTCATTTACTTCCTTGTTTCAATAACCCTTTCATAGTGTGTAGGATATTTTTAAAAACTTACTACAACCATTAACATGAGCATGATACATGAAAACACCATGATTTGTCTGCTCTACAACCCTCTTAGCCTATTTTCTCACAAAATTCTTCTTATCCTCTTTCATCAATCAACCTTGTACATGAGCATCTATACTTTGTACTTCTATGTACAACTCAAAATAGACCTTCATGTCTGGATACTTTACATATGATGAGAAGAACCTCAATCAATTAGAGCATCCAAACTATGATTATCTTTTAACTATAGAAACTTGATTTTGCAAGTTCTTCATCATATTTGGTTGAGAGTTATTGCTAACTCACTAGCATAGGCTTCATAGACCTTTGAATTTTCTTTTTCACTTCAATAGCATGTGTCATAGACACCTGCAAATTTTGAAAATTTTCAAGACCAATGCCTGCACCTTACTCACTTTCAATTTTTTTTTTCACTGGTTATCAGACTCTGATAGAGAATAAGATCTGCTTTCAAGAATCAAAGTATGAGAATTTGAACTTAGTTATGAAAACATGAGGAAAAAGGAAGTTACAAACTTATGAGATCTCTTGACAAACACATGACTCATACATGTACTCTCTTTCAACCAAGGAATTCTTTTCAAGACTTACCAAACCTACTAAAGGTTGGTATCAACCATAATGACACAACAATGATTCAATCTTGACAGCATGGAGAAGGAAAAATCAGACCTTGGGGGTTCTGGACTACGCATTTTCTTCACATGAGATCAATTGATGCAACTTCAATGAGCATCTATAATTTAAACACACTATGTACAAAACCCTCATTCCTTGATTCTTACATACCTTAACAACATGATGGAGACACCAATCATCCTCTACTAATGGCAATAACCTACTATGGATTTTTCAATTAGCATCATCATGGAGATGAATTTTTTGACAATCACCTATTGATGATAATGTACTTCTCAAAGGTACACACCAGTTTTCCTTCAAAGGTAGTTTATGTCTCCTAGAAGCCTAGAGGAAGGCACAATATTTTCTTGAGGGATCACTTCAAAACATAGTAGAGAGTCATCAAAGGAGCTAATGATGACTTACTCTCTTTCTCTTTATTTTTTGAAACCTTCTCAATATTATTGGTTGCACTTTGTGGTATGACAAATTTATCTCCTAATTATTCAATTCCCAATTTGATTGTCTGATAAACATACACAATGAACTTCATTTTATTGTTTTCTCTTAACTATGTGTGAAGGTACTTCATGGTTGGTACTTGGTTTTCTCTAATTATTCTTGTCTTGATCATCAAATTTTTATGTCGTGCTTGAAATTACATCATCTTCCCACACTACTATCTTATCATTTTTTACTTCCTCGGCTCTAGAACAGTCTTCCTTGACCTTATATACATACCTCGTGATCTTATTTCTAGTATATCTCTCACACATAGCAGATTAGTCTCATTTCTAGGATGTTATTTCATCTTGAATGTCTCTTTCTCTTTCCTTTTTAAGGGATACAACTTGTGATATATCTAGGATACTCATTACAATGTCTTGCAAAATGTCCTTGCCCATGCCAATTTAAACACAACATAATTCATACCTCTTGAGTCTTCTTATTTCCAATATTGACTCATTGGTTCCTTTAAGTAGTATCTTGTAATATGTACTTTTTCTTGGAAGTTAAAACACACTATATTCTTCTCATATTCAATTTTATAGCCTCTCCATGGGTGTTCTCTTTTAAAGTTCTTCATACAATCCCTAGCTCTATGTCCAAAAACATGACATGAAAAATAATATCCATTAAACTTAGATAAGATTTTCTTTGCATTTGGTTACCTAATGGTCTTCTTGTGTTCTTTTTTTTCCTTCTTAGTCTTAGAAAATCCTTGGAAAGATACATGGCTTGAATCAACCCTCAATTATTTTTTTCTTGCTTGTTCTATTTCTTCCCTTAAGGTCTTAAATTTTGCACTTAGTTTGTCACATTCTTCAACCTTGGATTTAATAACATCTTGACATGATTCATGACTAGAACCATGATTCAATTCACTCTAATTTTATTCACTTTTAAAAACCAGGTGATTTATCATTTAGATGTCTTTGTTTTCTTAGTAGGTTCTCAAGGTTGCTTTCACTTTCCTTACTTCTTTGATATGTCATTACTTTTCCTATGTCATTTTCTAGATCGTTCCTTAGAGTCTTCACTTCCTATTCATATTTGGAGAAAGCTTGTTCTTTGTATTTCAGTTCCTTTGAAACATTCTCAACATATAAAGACACTTCATTGAATAATTGGCCATGATTTTCTTATATGATCTTGATTTCTCTCTTCAACTCATTTATAAGGGTTGGAGAAATCTCATACTTATTTTTCAACATTGATTCTGCTAATGAACACATGCTTGTGTCCTCAGGATCACTTCCAGGTTGTTAGGCTTGATTCAAGAGTACCTTTCTCTTATACCAATTGTTAGGAATTCTAGGAACAGAGAGGGGGGGTGAATCGGTGTCTTATCAAACTTTTACAATCAGCTTACACTTCATCAATTTATTAAAATTAAAATATCTTAAATATGATGAAGTATATCCATTCAACCATGAGAGAGATAGAGAAGTAAACATGCATGAACACATGAGGAGACTAGATTTAATGTGGGAAACCCATCTTAGGATAAAAACCCACTGAAACTAAAGAACTAGCTTGTATAATTTTCTTATAAAGTTACAATGATTTTATGTTGAGCATCAACTCAACTTGGAGATGTAACTCCAAAATTTAGTCAAGATGCTACTTGACATTTAGAAAGATTCAAATTGCATGGAAGCTTCAACTCCCAACAATTTAACCAACAATAATTGATCTTATGTAAGATACTACTTACAAGGAAGCTTCAACTCCCTAATTTGGTACCAACAACTAAAATTTAGTAAGATTCAACTTACAGGGAAGCAACAACTCCCCACATGCTAACCCGCAACTAAGACATTTTTTAGATTTTTTCACACAAAAATTGTTGTCTCATATAACTGATAGTGATAACTATATTAACTCAATCTTCTTTCTTCTCTCCTCTTCTTAATTTTTCATAGCTTTAATACCCTAACACCTTTCTTAATTTTCCATGGCTTCAATACATTCACACCTTTCTTACTTGCTCAAAACAAGCACTCAGATCTCATCACTTTCAACAAAATCACACAACTTTATATCAAGGAAAGCTCCGCATTTGAAAATAGCATCTCATTCCTCTCTTCTGTAACAAAAACAACATTTTCATGCTAAAAATTTGAGCCTTTAATAAACAAGCAATACTCCTAGGCATGACTCTTGAATTTTCCTTTTTTATGACTCTTCACCTGACCATTCTTCCTTCACAGAAATTTATGTTTACAAGTTAACAAATGAAATTTCTTCATCTACTCCATGTAATTAAATTTTGAGCTTCTCCATGAGCTCCTTCACTTTGAATAATAATGTTTCATGTTCCATGCCTTTTGAGATTCTTCACAGACTTTACCGACTGAGACAAACTTCTATCACAAATTTATCCTTTGTTTCAAGATGAATCAATGTGATTTATTTTGTAACACCTTTCCAATCTCCTTACATACTGTTAGTGTAATCTTACAGCACCCTTGATTGCATATGATTTGTGTGTGAGACAATCAGTGTAACCTTCATAACATGGGATTATCTTGTAGTGTGGAACATTGCAAGTAGGATAATCCTCCAAACAAATCCAGCTTCTTCTCCTAACATAGTGCCAACTTCTCCAAAGTGCAAAGAATGGAAAAGTAATCTAATCCTACTCTAATTATTTCCTAAGAGACATGGATAAAAGGATGCATAAAAGTAAATCTACTCTAAATGAAGGTGATGCACTAAGAAAGGGAGTGAGACACTCTAAGTAAGTGAACAATAGGGAGTAAAAAAAGTGATGGAGGACGAGTAGAATTCCACAACCTAAGACAATATTTAATTCCCTATATTCATAAATCACAACAAATTAAAAGGTCCTGCAAAGAGATATAAACATGCACAATATACCTGTAAATGTAATGGAAGGAAAAAGATACAATAAAAACTCAAATTATGGAAAGAAAATCCACAAAAAAGCAATTTAATTACTCAAAAACATGCACAATCCATTACAATATATTCAAAAGACAAAATCCATTACAATAAGCCCAAATTCAAGGCCTTTAGCTCACAATAGCTCTGGAACATCTTTGACAGAGTTCCTTTATAAAATAGAATGAATCCCCTCAAAATGAGGTGAATTTTACATTTTATAGAAGAAGAGCCTTGAAATTGCCTCACCAACTGACATATTTCATTATACAAGTATGGAGGACCATACAAATTTGGTCAAAATTTTCTTTGTGATGTACTCCTCATATATGTGTTGTATACGACCTGATTAGGAATCTATGTGATAATTCTTGGCAATTCATTCAAGGATTCAGTCAATTCAAAAGTTGAACCAACTAGTCATGTCAACAATTACTATCAGGTAACATTTTCTTCCTTATGTCAACTAGTTGCATAAATCTAAATGGTCGGTAACATACTTTCCCACTACCAACTGGTAGCTTAAAATCCACTATTGGCTGGTAGCATCCATACAAATACTACCAACAACCCTGTTGACTACTCCATCATCTCCTTTGTACAACCAACAGGTAATGATAAAGATGCCACCAAGTGGTAGCTTCCTTGACCGCTTTCGGGACCGCAATTGTCCACTACTGGGACCACCAATTTTTCTACCAGCCAACATTACAAAAGTGCTACCGATTTGGTAGCATCCATTCCATTTGCTACTTAACGATAGCAAATCTTTGATTTTGCATGATACGGGTAATTTACAATTGCAATCATGTTTGTGATCCCAGTGTCTTTAGCACAGATTGTTGATATAATCATAGCTTCCAAAGATGCTTCTTGCAGTTATGCATATCCATTACATTATAAATTTTTCACTTATCAACCACCAACTTGTAATTTTCTTGTATCCATCAACCACCAACTTTCAATAAGTCGTCCATTTTTCACGGGTGTAAAAAATGGATAACAATTGGTGACTTGTAGGGTGATCTTCCTTTTAGATCTAAAAGACCAATAATCTTGTTGTGTCCATTGGGCATAAATGCCTTTCTGAAGTCTGAAACTAATCTGACACTTGGAAATTCATCCCTCAAACATCTTTGAAACACTGTTGGGGCCTGTCATTTCTCAAAACCCTGAGCTAGAGACTAATTGTTCTCACCACAAGACCTTGCCTAAAACTGGAAAGTGCAGAAGCAAAAAAGACACAATTATATACAAACAAAAAATTCATACACATCCCAAATGGAAATGTAGAGAGTGCACAAGTCAATTGGTATATGAGTTAATGAGTCAAGTGTCCTAATTTTAAAGTAAGATCATTATTAGTTTTTTTTAAAAGTAAAGGTCATCAATGTGTTAAAACAAGGTCAAATTATGTATCAAATTCAATAAGAGTTATTGTCAAAGTTTAATATAAGTCATTTTGAAGTTAGTGTCAATTGTCAAATAAGATTCAAAGTCAAAATTATTGTTATTAGTTAAGTCATCAAAATTGTGTTATTGTAAAAGTCTGAAAAATTAAAAAACAATTGCCTTACGGAATCTGTAGTTATTCTCCTTCCAACCTTGATAGCTAGAAATAATTGTTTTCTTTGCATCCTGAAACCATATAAGGGCCACTCCATATTTCATCAAAAGGGAGTGTCTTCGGGGGTTTGGCCCTGTCTGATACCATTTTAGGACCAAGTCTCCCTCTTGGAATTTTCTCACCTTTACCTTCTTGTCAAAGCACCTCTTGATCAATGCTTAATCTTTCTCCATGATGTGCATGGTTAGGTTCCTCAGCTCCTCTAACTCCATGAGCTCTACATAATTGATTTCCATGGCTTCAAACTCAAACTACTCCAGTTTCTTGATGAGCTTCAATGTTGGTAGCTCTAGGGATATTGGTAGGCTTCCTTGACATAGACTAATTTGTAAGGAGAGTTCCCTGTTGAGGTCAATCAGGAGACCTCTCGTCATCATCTCATAAGGCCGATTTCAACTTGTCATGTCAGGTTCTCTAGTTCTCATCTAGAGTTATCCTTATAATCTTCAAAAGATTTTTATTGGTGGACTCATCCTGCCCATTACCCTGTAGATAGTAATCTGACGAGGTACTCAAGTATATCCAATTTTTGACTACCCACTCTGTGATCTTGGTGATATGATATTGAAATCTTATCTAATATAAATAAGAAAAAATTACATTATATAGATTGTACAAATCAATAAGAGACAATGTTGCAGGATGAAGATAATAACTTAACCACAAAGTTAGAGCACAAGATAATAACTTAAGCACAAATATATAATAAAAACACTATATTATTGATTGAGGTAATTTTGGATCTGATTACATGTGAGATAGCATACATTTTTTTAGGTTGTTGGCTATTTCCTATAAAAAAGGAGATGAGGATTACCAATACATAGGGACTAATCTGCTCACTAGGAGAATTTCTCTCCTATAATCACTGCACGATCTATTCTAACATAAGCACCAGGCAATATATCCACACACAATAATCTCAAATTCGAGTTGCCTTTATTACAAAAAATCACAACTAATACAGAGTATCCTTTGCAAAATAGAATGAATTAATAATGAGTTGTTTTATGACTCATATTAATAATATTACAATCTTTTATTTTTCTCACACTAATATGATATTAATATCTTACTAACACACTAACTTACTAATGTAATATATGAATATCAAAGTTAACTATTATGAGCACTAATCCAAGGATTATTCCTAATATTCCTCCCTTAGTGTGAAAATGGATGAGCTATGTCTAGTACCTACTCATGATACGATGGTTTTCAAAGAGTACTATCAACTCTAACATGTTTTCTAGTTAAACCATTAACCACTTTTTATGTGATTTCCTATGAGATTCGAAAAATCTCAAATTGGTTTTCTGGACCACCAACCATTGATTGTACATGTTACTCCACCATCTCCACTTGATAGCTGGCTGGTACACTAAAAATTTCTCCAGATGGTAGCATCCTTATCCGCTTTAAGGGTTAAAATACAAGAAATATCACTCACGTAGGAGATCACTTATTACAAGATCAAACAAGAATAAATCATCTGTTCTTATTACAACACAATGAAAATTAAACAAAACAAAAATAAATGCCACAAATTCATTGTTTGGCCCCTTCACTTGTGGCTAGGGAGAGGTCATTGATTAAAATCCTTCCTCCATTGCCTCCTTCCTCCATCATTTGTTTCTTTAGTTACTCAGAAAATTTTATCATGAAGCTCAAAAATACCCCCCCATAAACCATACATCATGTACAAGCAAAAATGCGTCTAATTAAAAAATTACATAAATGTACTATGGACCACTTTTTTTTGTTTCAGATCCCTATTTTTATTTCCATGTTTCTCTTAAACTAGAAACTAGGTTTTTGTAAAATTTTAACAAAACTTTTCCAGCTATTAACTTAACAAACCCAATAAATTCTGTAATATTTCAAATCTGGGTTTTTTAGATACAATCAATTTATCAGTAATTTGTTTTAAACACAATAAAAAAATCACTAAAATTACACAGACATTTATGCATAGATACATACCAAATCTGAAGCTGATGTAAACTACAATATTGCATGTCTTGTTCTTATATTTCTAGAAAAAAATGAAACATTATTCCGATGTTATATGAGTAAATTGTGTTCTTTTTACTGTGATGTCTTTCTTGTAAATTTTCTCATGGGATTCCTTCAACTATCTTCTTCTTCTTCTACACTTGTAGAAGGAAACCTACTCTGATACCAAATGATATGATATTGAAATCTTATCTTATATAAATAAGCAATAATTACATTATATAATTGTACAAATCAATAAGAGACAATGTTGCAGAATGGAAGACAATAACTTAAGCACAAAATTAGAGCAAAAATATATAATAAACACACTATATTATTGATTGAATAATTTTGGAGCTGATTACATGGTGAGATAACTTACAATATATAACCTTTCCATTTCCTATAAATAAGGAGATGAGGCTTACCAATATCATCCCACTAATCTCTCCTAGAGAATCTCTCTTATGATCACTCACCAGTATTCTCTCATATATCCCACCAATATCTCCACACACAATAATCTATATGATTTTTTTATTCAACAAACTCACAACTAATATAATATTCTATATTATTAATAATGAGTTATTTTATGACTCATATTAATAATATTACAATTTTTATTTTTCTCACACAAATATGATATTAATATAACAATATTAATATCTTACTAACACATTAACTTACTAATGTAATATATGAATATCACAGTTAACTATTACAAAAAATAATGTGAGTAATAATCCAAGGATTATTCCTAACACTTGGCACCTAGGAATGCCAAAGAATTATCTGATATAATGGTGGTTGATACTTCGAACTTCTTCACCATCCCCTCATAAAAATCTAGTATGCTAGCCTCATTTTCTTCCTTGAGTGCAACTGCCTCTGTCCACTTGGTGAAATAATTTGTGGCTGTGAGGATCCACTTGTGGCCCAAGCTAGAATTTGGATTAATCACCCCGATGAAATCCATCCCCCATTGCATGAATATTTACATAAATGGGGTGGAGTCGAAGGGCTGCTAACCTCTCTTTTCCTATGAAGAAGGCACACTTTTTACACTTCCTAATCCATGCATAACAATCATGAAAAAGGTTAGGCCAATAATATTTTTCCTTCATAATTATAAGAGTTGTTACCCTTGGGGAAAAATGGCCACTTGTTTTTTTGTCATGAAATTCATGTAGTACCTTCTCTATCTGATCTACCTTGAGGCACCTTATGAGGACATCATTTACATCTTTCTTGAACAAGATATCATCAACCAATGCAAATGGGATACAATGGAGCCTGAAATACATCCTTTTTTCCTTTCTCATCCCTTGAGGAATTTGACTTGTTTGAATGAAATGGACTATGTCCTGAGTCCAACATGGTATAGACATGTCATCTATTGTTAGCTCTTGACTGTCTTGTAATACCAAAACAAATTCTTCTATACCACCTGACTCAACATGTTATCTTGATACTAACTATTCACATAGTCCCTTTCCCCTGACCAGATTGGTCACCCTAATATCAATATCATATTCCATGACCTTGGTTACCCAACAAACCCTTTTTTCATTGAGGTCCTTGTTTAAAAAAATATATTTTATACCAACATGTGTGACTAGTAGATGAATCATATTATTTGACACTAAAGGTCTGAACTTCTTCAAACTTCTAATCATGACAAGGACATGTTTCTTAATTAATGAATATCTTACCTCATAGTCCACAAGGACATGGATGAAGAATGCAATAGGTTGTTCCATTCCTTCCTTATTCTTCTACACCAAGATTACAGAGATGGTGTCCAAACCACCGAAGGAGTAGAGAAAGAAGTCTTTGGAGAAGTCTGGATTAATGAGAGTTGGAGATTGAGATATGGTATGCTTGATAGCTTTGAAACTCTCTTTTTCCCTTCATTGTCCATTTGAAATCTAAATTATTCTTCAACATCATTGTTAAAGGCTTCACAAGAGAAGAAAAAACTAGTACAAACCTAGGAACAAAGTTTATCCTCCCCAAGAAGCTTTAGAGAGCCTTCTTATGACTTGGAAATGATAAAGCATGAATGACTTATACCCTCTCCAGATCAATTATCAGTGCTTCCTTCGACATGATATGGCCTAGAATTTTACCCACATGTGCCATAAATATGCAATTTTTGGGATTCAAGGACACTCCAAACCTCTTGGACCTTTGGAAGATCTGTCTAAGATGAAAGAGGTGACTTTCTGCATTTTTAGAAAATACAGTAATGTCGTCAAGATAGACAAGCACTATTTTATTTAATAGCCCCTTAAATGCCATATCAATTGCTCGTTGAAATGTTTCTCTAGAATTTTATAGCCTGAATGGCATTTTTCTGTAGGCATAGGTGTCCCATTTTATGGTGAAGGTTGTTTTGAACTAATCCTCCTCTTTCACCATAGTCTGATTATAGCCCGAATATCCATCCAAGAGGGAGAATATTTTTGAGCCATCCACTACTTATAGAATTTTCTCCATGGAGGGCAGTAGATAGTGATCCTTAAGGGAGGCCCTATTTAAATCCTGAAAATCCATGCACAACCTGATTTCCCCATTCCTTTTCCTAACCGACACCATATTTGGTACCCAACTAGAGTGCTTGATAGGGAAAATTATACTCACCTTGATGAGCTTATTTAGCTCCTTCTTCATGAGAGGCTCTATATAAGGGTTGACCGGCCTTTGCTTTTTCATGTCAGGATTAGCCTCAGGATTCAAATCAATGGTGTGTTGTGCCAATTTTGGGTTTAAACCCTTCAAATCCTTGTAGATCCACATTAGAACATCCAAGAATTCCTAGTAAAGCTGCACAAAGTCATAATTTTACTGTTTGTTTCTCATTTTGCCTATTTGGATCATCTTGCCTTCTTCAACTGAAATGGGCTTAGAATCCTCCTTTTTGAATTGAATGTTGGACTTATCTCTTTAGAATTAATCATTTGGGTTGGATATTGACTCTAGAGTCACTAACCCCTTGGGTAGTTTGTTTGTCCGCAACTGCACTACTTCATCCCCGTACTGCTACTCCAATTTCTCCTAATTTTTGGTTGAGAACCCAACTTCTTCCTGTAAAAAATTAATGATTTATTGATCCTTCTCAAATACCTATCAACTTGTGTTATTATCCGGTAAAGCTGGCCTTACAATTACATGAATACATGGTTGCACTTTATCTCTCTTGATACTTTCCACCACATCAAATGTTTTTCACAATAATTTCAAGCATGTCCGTAGCCTCATTCTTTTTCCTTGGTATGGCTTGAATGTTAAATGCATCAGAATATTCCATGAGGTCCCATAATCGATGCTTGTAGGATTTAAGTAGATCATTCTTAGAAGCATGTTTTCATTTAACTCGGTTGACAATCAACTCACTATCCCCAAAAAATTGTAAGTTTTTTATACCCCTTTTCCTTGTCCATTGTAATCCATGTATCAAAGCCTCATACTCAGTTGTATTATTTGAACAAGAAAATTGAAAAAAAAAAGCTAAGTAATACTTCATACCTTGTGGTGAAAAAATAATTACACCTCCTCCAACACCCTGCTTGCTCCTTAAACCGTCAAAGAACAACTACCACACTTCATTAACATCCTCATTTTTTGGCTTGGTGAGGCTGGGGGTGGGCAGGTTCTCCTCATGTAGATAATAAACTCCCAAATTAGCTTCTTCCATTTCCTTGTATGGATTGAAAACATGTTTCATATGAGCCCAATCATCAAGCGTTAGGTCTATAATGCTTCCAACCTTTGTGTTTTCCTCTTGAGCCTCCAAGCATTCTTCTTGACCAAATATAGTACAATTTTCATTGATTGGGATGGGCACATAAGGCTCAATGTGAAAATTGGCAATTAGCTCTGACCTAATCATAGCCTTAGCTCCATACCTTGTCCTAAATAACATGTGGGACCAATCAAATGATATGTACCCATAAATCTTTGATGTAAAATCCCTCGAAAGGCACAAGGAAAATAGTGGTGACAAATCAATCATTGATAAATTTTGTAGAACTATGACATTTGAGAAAGCATGAAGCGTAAGGATTAGTTCTTTGATCACTCTAACTATACCTACTATTGTCCTATCCAATTGTACTACTCCCCTCAATGCTTGGTGAGGCTAGCGGTGGGAAGGCTCTCCTCATATAGACAATAAACTCATAACTTAGCTTCTTCCATTTCCTTATATGGATCAAAATCATGTCTCCTATGAGCCCAA
Source organism: Taxus chinensis (assembly GCA_019776745.2). Lineage (NCBI taxonomy): Eukaryota > Viridiplantae > Streptophyta > Pinopsida > Cupressales > Taxaceae > Taxus > Taxus chinensis. Next base: position 499,391,360 of record CM034156.1, read on the forward strand.
TCATCAAGCGTTAGGTCTAGAATGCTTCCAACCTTTGTGTTTGCCTATTGAGCCTCCAAACATTCTTCTTGATTGAATATGATACAATTTGCATTGATTGAGTTGGGCACATAAGGCTCAATGTGAAAATTGGTAATTGGCTCTGACCTAGTCAAAGCCTTAGCCCCATACCTTGTCCTAAATAACATGTGGGACCAATCAGCTGATAGGTGCCCACTAATATTGATTGTAAAATCCCTCGAAAGGCACAAGGAAAATAGCAGTGGAAAATAAATCATCGATACATCCTGTAGAACTGTGACATTCAGGAAAGCATGGAGCATAAGGCTTACTTATTTGATCACTCCGACTGTGCCTACTACTTTCCCATCTAATTGTACTACTCCCCTCAATATTGGTTCATATTTTAAGCCCAATTTATCTGTAATTTGCTTCGGCATTACTGAGTTGCTCGCCCCTAAGTTGATCATGCAATTGTACACTAACTTATCTCCAATGGTCAATGACATATAGAACAGTGGAGGCTTCACATTATTTCTTGAAAGAACTTCTCCTTGTTGTACAATGTTAGTAAGAACCCTCTCCTGATTTTTGGATGGCTCATTAGAAGGGGGCTAATTTAACATAGCATGCTGCAACAAATATTGTTGTTATGGAATTTCCAAAGACTCCCACATGGAAATGCTGACATTAGTCTTCTTCATATGATTGATGATGTTAAATGGATTTGGGTTTTCCTTTTTCTGCCCCTTTCTTGGCATGTTCTTTTCCAGTACCTGGGTTGGTCCATGAGCTACCACAAATGGTATCCTAGGTTGATTATGCACATTGGGGGTTGTGGCAACAACTGCCTTGGGTTGGATTTGTGCATCAAGAGTTACATTTGGCCTGCCAAATCCTTGTTGAGTGATAGTGGGATGAGAAATAACCAGACTAGATGATTTTCCCTCCTTTATTTTCCTTTTCTTTGACCAGGTATTGGTAGCCACATCCTAGAAAGGAGATTTATTAACTCCACAAAAGTCCCTCATCTGCTAATTGACCAATGTGGTTTTAGTTGGAGGAGTCTCTTACTGAGTTGTTTGCTGATTTTCTTCCTCACTTGGTTCTTAGGCCACCCCAACGGTCTACACCATTAAGGCTTGATTCAGTGTGCCATTGAAGCACGTTGATTGATTATGAGGTAGATTTCATGGGTAACACCATTCATACTCTTGTGCAATGTTGTTCTGAGATGGAACCATCACCCTTGACATTGAAACTGCATTTAGATTATAAGGATGAAATGTCCTAGCAGTTTGAAACTGCCCTTAGTTTGGATTTTACTTTGTTGCCTGAGTGGGAGGTCTGTTAGGCTGATATGGAGGCCTATTTGTTTGAGCTTGGGGGTTGGTAAGGCTTGGAGCTCTGAGCTTGTGGGATTTTTATCGTCACCAACTCATTCCCCTAATTTTACAGTTTCTTCATGACTTCCTAGAGTTCCTTAGAAGTACTAGAAGAAGTGGAGGCCTCACTATTGCTCTTATTTCTAGGGGCTGGAATGGGGGATATTTCAGGTGCTTGACTAGTAGATGGGGTCTCCAATTTTGGATATGGAGGCATATGTGGCCTAAGCGCCATATTTCCTTCTTGAATTAAGCAGATCTATGTTATGATAGCTATATCATATGCCCCTAGAAGTGTTATTCCCCTCATTGATTGTATCATCATAGCTATGTCAGAATTTAGAGCCCTCAAAAAATAGAGGAACACACCTTTTAATGTTGGCCTCACGACAATCAAAATCTGATCCCACATCCACTAGAACCTAAAGTTGAAGTCAAGCATCTGCTCATTTGGGGCCCTCTTAATTGTGGTTAATTGTTCCAATAGAGACAAAATATTTTCCTTCTCTTTGAACTAGTTGCACAGGGATGAACACAACGCATCCCAGTTTGTAATCAACCCTACTGTTAGGATCCTAAACCATTGTAATGACTTACCTTTGAGATAAGAAGCAAAGAGCCTAACTGCAACATCCATTTCGTTAATCTCGTGAATGACATAGATATTCACAATGTTTTGAATATGATCAATGGGGTTCATATGATTCTCCCTAGTTAAGTAAGGAATTCTCTTCAATGCTGCCACCAGAATAGGATTATGTGCATTGAGGGAGAGTGGACTGCCGCTTGTGAAATTGACAAATGGGTTTTCCGGCGGCGGTGGTTGTTGTAGATGTGCCATTATGATTGGCCTAAGAACCACGGTTGATTAAAGGAAGGGTCGACCAAGTGGAGGTGTGGTGTAGACACCTACTTTTGGTATAGCACCCCTCCGACATCTCACATTGACGCAATTTACATTTCTTGTTCCTCTTTTTCTTAAATTAAATGAAATCTTACCTATTTTCTCACATTATTTGATTAATTTTTAAATGGGCTCCATGTAGACCCATTTGATAATTCAACTTTTTGATATTATCCCCATCTTCTACAAATTATTAATCCATGAGTATTGATATACCCATCCGACACCCTTTTCTTAAATTCAAAAGGTAGAATCTATCATCCCACCTACCCAGTCCCACATGTTCCCCACTTAAGTCAAAATCAGTTCCCACCTAAAAATCAATCTCCACCTAAAAATTCAATTCCCTCAAATTATTAAATTATTAACCCCACCCATGAAGTCAATAATTCACAATCTCAATATCCAACAACAAATACAACAAATCAATAGTTAAAGTGAGCACATAACTTCACTATTACACCTAACCATGTCCCCACTCCACACCACACCTTTTCTTTTTCTCACATCATGAACCCTACCATCAAATCAACTCTTCATCATGTCCTCTTGATCAGGATTGCTTTTGCAAATTATGGTTATTCGTTAAACCTCTATTTTAATCCAAATTCAAATTATAAATATGAGCTTTCTCCCCCTCAAAAAAGGGAGGAGAAAATTCAGGTGAATGTTGTGAGATCTTAGTCATTTTATAATATCATTATTATTCTATCTAGGTGATAGCACGTGGGATTTCCATGACATTTTGCTCGTGATTTGGGTTCATGTGATGAGATTCCTGTTACATACATCAGATTAGTAATTTCATCTGCACACTGGAACCATCCATATTTTTTTATTTATCAATTTGTATGTCATTTGTTTTGGACATTATTGTACTATTCTTTTCGCACGGGGGTTGACAACCACCAAGGAAGTTAACACTTCCTGGATCTTCTTTTTTAGGCAGCCCCTGCATAAAATCTCTAATCATTATTTTCCTAGTGTATGTGAGCTGCAGGTTTACCAGGATCACACCGAGGAGTCCGATATCAAATTTGCACCCGTATCATCCATCGTCATCTCCAAGGTACTAAGCCCTTGTATACTCGACGTTGTTTCATGTTTCTTGATTACTCGTACACTCATCTAGACAAGAAGTTGGAAACACAGATCAATATTTGGCACACCCGGTGGGACCAGAACCAAGATCTGGTCATTTTTATTGCGTAACTTATTGTGTTCAGGTGTCATAAATATAACGGTTATCTTATTTGTTTTTGGTTGTCGTTACTTGACAAATATTTTGTGAATATTTCGTTTGAAAATTCACTTGTTTGTAGGATTTAATTATCTTCGCTAGTGTGGTGTCCTTTGTACATATCATCGTTTTTGTCTTCGCCATGAGGTAAGTGGTTTTTTTCATTTTGAATAAGGTTATTATTTAATTTGTTTATAATAGTTATAAAATTTTATTGTTATATTCCTTAAAAAATAGGAAGGTATATAAATATCAAAAACAAAAATATATAATATATATATATATATATATATATATATATATATATAACTATTTTTGTTATTGTTATTATCCTAAACTACTCCATAGAACCCATTCCCCTAACTACTTCCTCACCTCTCCACTCGGCCACCTCCAATCCAACCGAGCTATCTCCTTTTCTCTTTGAGCCCCACATCCCTCTCCATGCATGCACCCTGCTCTCCTACCTAAGCTCCCATATCCTCAACACAGACTTACCTATGCTACTCTCCATCCTATGTTGGCCACCTCCTCCACTCCATCTTCACTCACCCACTTCTCATCTCTCTCTACCCAAGCCCATTCATCTCCCCAACTCCATTCGACCCTAGCTCCAACTTTACTCCTCTTCCCATGCTTCCATCTGACGCATTCACCTCTCTTTCATATGACTTAACTCCCTATAATATTTTACTGCCTCAACTCCACGTTGACTTCTATTCCACGCAGGTGTATAAGATCTCAATCAAAGTGTTGTAGTTAGCCGGCATATTTATAAAGATTATCTTTACCTTTTAAATCAATATTTTCTAACGATTTAGCTCCTACTAGTGATTGTAAATTCTGTTATTTTAATGTTTCTATCGACTTTTCAACACGTATTGTCTAAATCTAAAATCCAATTCCGGTATTAGTCTCATATATCTATAAATTTTGATATCAAATTCACGTTGATCGGTTCATAATTCATTATAAAGCACATGTTATTGATTTCCTTAGCGCTATCTAGTCGATTCACGAGATTTTGGTATTTGAATTGTTTCTAATTATTTCCATCTTAGCATTACATTCACACCAGTTTCATATTAGTGACTGTACAGTTGATAGATAATATCGTTGATAGACACATAGTGTAGAACTATGTCCATTGTATCCGATACTTAGTCCTTCCAACTGTTTCCAGCTCTATTTCTACTTCACGCAAGCTTTGTGCACATTGACTGTCACGTCCCTCTATTCCACTGTCTCCGGTTCAGTCTCAACTCCATGCAAAACTCTGTGGATAGTAACTGTACAGTATCCTTAAAGTAGGTTGTTTACAAGTATATAGAACACACTTACAAACAATGTTTATGGCATTAGCATCCTTTGTTTGTTTAGAATTCTTATGATTCTCATTGCATCATCATATGTCTAAAATGTGCCCTCGTCTACGGGACAACACCATATAGACTGCAGAAATACAGTCGACAGGAGTTTGGATTCATACCTTTTTATAGCGATCATTAGATCCATCCTTTGCTTATAATTTTTATCTAAGAACTCAATGCTTTTGATTTAATGAGGTTATTCTATTTGTTTAAATTATTTTATAGTATATTGGTTCACTTTCCATCTTTAATATTTTGATTTAATATCGTTTTTATTTTTCATCATTTGAAAATCATCTCAAAATTCCTTTCCAACCACCATATTTTAGTACTTAAATAGACTATTTTTGGCCTCATGTCTTATAGTTGTTTTCCTTTTTGCAGGATAATGTATACAATGTTGCGATAAAAAAATAACGCTGTCAAAGACCACTATTGAAATCGAACACATCGTGCAAAACATTTTTTATCGACCTCATCCGCAATCGTAAACGGTGCCATTTTAGGGTACCTGGGCGTTCCAGATCACTAAGTGGCACTTTCAAATTATGCCATCATCACATGCAATCAAATAACGGGGGAATGCATTCTCCAATACTTCTTTAGCGTCTGTTGTCATTTTCTCGCTTTGTAACTTGTCGCCTGATTGTTCGAAGCACACTCCTTGTTTTCCTCAACTTGTTTTCAGATAAAAATAAAAAGTGATATACAGGTATTCTCCAGTTTTCCCTATTTTCTCTTTTCTGCATTGTACTTTCCCATTCCTGGTTGATTGTCAGCATCAAACTTCATATTTCAAATTTGGAGTAAAACGAACCCCGTGCATTCTTCCTACTCACATAGTGTAAATAGGGGTTTAAATTTTTGCATCACACCTATCATCACACACTACTTCAAACTTCACAAACTAATTAACAGACCAAAACATTCCTTGCACCTGGTTCACTGATTGGGATTTGATTACCCAAAAGGAAACCATTTTAGACATTTCCCAGCTATAACTTACCTGAAACCAAACATAGTTTGTCTTCTTCTAGGTCCTCTTACAACCATTTTCTTTTTTCTTTCACACGTGTTCTTCATCAAAACAAAACAAAAATAAACACATAAAAAGAATTGTTTATTTAATTTTTCTGTTGCAAATGACACAAAACTTCATCCTAAATGGTTCTTATATGTACCAATCACCACAATTCACCAACATTCACAATCCTTGTATATACCCACAATCAAATGTGTTAATCCAACATCAAGAATCCTATCAAACATGTCCTCCAGCTTTAACATACCAAGCTTCCTCATATCCTTATTTATCCCCACCTTGTGTTGTACAACCAAGACCATCTTATACCTATCCTACACACACACACACCAACTGTAACTATAGCCTTCATGCCTACCACATCAATTATTTCTACTCCTCGGAAAGCTAGCACGATCGATACCTCGTGTTTATCTCCGTCTAGATACCTTTACAAATGATTTCACCATAACTCTAGTTCTCAACCACAAAATTCTACTTTATCCACGTCACCTTATGCGAATACAACATTGTTTTCCCCACCTACATCATTTACCACACCTCTTGTATCTCAACAATCTCATCTATCACATTATGTCACTACTTCCCAACATTACACAACCTCCTAACCAATTCAATCTCAACTCTTGGATATCTTCCAACAAATCTTCCCAAATCCACCATCAGAAAATCCATTTCTACTTTCCACACCACACGATTTTAATTCTTATTCAATTAATATTATCCATCTAGCATCCCCCATTAATTCTACACCTCAATATACCCCATCCACTCCCTCATCCACATCTATTCCATCTTTACCCATAATACCAACCATACACCCAATCCCAGTTCCTACACCTACATCTACTACAGGAGCCCAATAATGATTTACACGACCAACGCCCAATTATACTCCTCTGAGAGAATCATACAACACCATCTCCGACAAGTTAATCGCATCACATTTGATCACGCTGCCACCTATCCAACCAGTTGATGAATCTAGACCAAGACCTATGTGGTATCATGAAGACCATTACTGCAAGTAAGATCAAGTCCGAGGACACGACATAGAGAGATGTTGTACTTTCAAGGATTCGGTCCAAAGACTCGTCGATCAGGGAGAACTTCATGTGGATAACCCAAATGGGTCACCCAATCGACCACTAGATATTTTTAAATAACCATTTCCAAACCATATACCCACATCGATAAGTCAAACCATCACTGCTTCTACATCGCCAGTGCCCAATACCCACACCATAAACACTATACATATTGCTGGTATAAATCCAGATCCATCCACAAATTTACCTTCTTCATCACCCACCATATCCACCTCACTAGAAGCCCCCCCTTTCTTCATTCCATTAACCCTCACCCCCATACCAACCTCGGTCCTATCTACATTCACCTTAGCACCTTTTCCCACATCCACTGTTAATTCCGCATATGAACATACCTCATACAATCCGTCACCCACATCTATTTCATCTTTACCCATAATGTCAACCATATATCCAATCCCAATGCATGCACCTATTATATCAATCATTGAGACCACATCCACATCTTCCTCCCCTCCTACATCATTTGAAGAATCTTTGAAAGATCTTCAACTAGATTCAACTTCAAATAATATCTCTACCTCATCAGTGCTACCAATTCAATGTTCACCTTCTTTAGATTCCAATGAAAAAATATCCCTTCCTACATCTCATTCAGTACCACCTCTGGATCCTCCGGTAGAAATTATTGTCATTCCTCCCAAGGACGAAACCTCTCAAATATTCCCTCAAGATTCCCTTATACAGGAAAATCATATTCCTTCTTCTAAACAATCCAACCCCAAACCCCTTCAACTAAAATGATCCAACACTATGAAAATCAGAACTTGCTATAAACCACCAAGACATAAACATGTTCAAAATTTGTCTTCAACATCTGAATTATCTCAAACATCCACTCCTTCTCCAAAGACAAAAAATTCTACACAGACAAAGCACCTCCTAATGATGCAGTTGAATCATGTATTGAGGTCTTCTGACACTTGCTACAAATTTCTGTAATCACACTTCTGCCTATTAGGGCCTTTGACCCCAGTAGTAAGAAGCCACCGTGGTTTAATTCCGGCCTTGTTTTTGCATAGCATCGCTCCCCTGGACATGATATATGATATTGCAGAGCATTTTAAGCCATTATTCAGGACTTCATTAAGAAAGGATGCATTCTTCCCAAACCAAACCAATCTATTCCTTCCAGTTCAACATCTGCACTATTGACCTCATCTATCCAAATGCAAATGTCCCCTCGTTATTCACACACTTCCACAATCATGTCACCTCCGAGTGAAGAATATTTTAAAGAGGATCCTTCATTCTCCATCAAATTTATTCAAGTACCTCCTCAGTCCAGTTCACGTGACCTTGAATCATCAACTAACACTAAAACTGAAACCAAAACATTAAAACTGCAACGCAATCCATCCCCATCCTCAGCACTTATATCGACTCATACATTGATATCCCGAAGTTCCATGTCTAAATCCAAGCCAAAACATCATCTTAAAACCCATAAGAGTGGTCTTCTATACGACACTTCGATCAGGTCTTATGCAGATATCCTTCAACATCTAATTCAAATTTATGCGATCACTCTTCCTCCCATTAGACTTTAGGATCCTTATAGTAGGAAACCTCCATGGTTCAATCCCAATTGTATTTGCGCCTATCATCTTGTCCCAGGCCACCACATTGAGCAGTGTAGGGCCTTTCAGACCATTGTCCATGACCTCATTAAGGAATATGATTTCCTCACTAGAGAGGAACATCCTTCCCCATCCAAAATGAATACAACTAATCTTTCTACATGCTCATCCATCGGGTTTCATAATACTCCCCCATCCTCATCTATTTTGCCTTTGCCTACCCTACCATCTATTAATCCTATCTTAGTTCCTCTTTCCACACTTCTACTCATGTCAATCACATCAACTAGTGTGAATGTGAACACACCATCTTCTTATTCCACATCATTTGAAGAACATTGGAAAGCACTTCAACTAGCACCAACTTCAGATGCTCCTCCTGTCTCATCTACAGATACTCCCACATCAATCATGAAAATACCAATCCATTCACCTGTATCAACTATGACACAACCTTCAGAATATCAAACTAAAATTAGTGTCACATCTCCCAAGAATGCTTCTTCGCAATCCAAATCCAAGAACCTTGGTACACGGCCACAAAAATCTCTTGTGTTTCCCCAAAAGAAGATAGACATTTCGCCAACAAATATCAAATATAAATCATCTATTTTGGGGCAATATCAATCCCCATCTAAGGCATCACAATCACTCTACCAACCAAAATAAAATATATCCAGCATTCCCTCGAGATTCGACTCAAAATTATGGAACGACATGACGCAATCTTCCAAGACAGCTCATACAACCACATCCCAAGCATTTGCATCCCAATCCAAGTCCAAAGAAAATACATATAATAATGTAGAAACCCTTCAACACTTATTACAAATTCTCGCCATCAGGCTCCCACTTGTCAAGGTATTTAACCCAAATAGTAGGAACTTGTTGTGGTTTGATCCCCACTTCAATTGTGCCTACCATCATACCCCGGGTCATGACACTGAGTGTTGTAAGGCCCTTCAGACTTTCATTCACGATCTCATTGAAAGAGACGATATTTTTGAGGATTTCCTCTCTACTATTTTATCCACAACTAATTCCACATCTATCAAAGTCTCTAAGTCTTCTCTTCCATCCTCCATTAACATCTCTCCTTTGCATGTTACTCATTCAGAAGGTCCTCCCTTATTCATCAATTTTTTTCCTATGATCTCCAATGCATCTACCTGATCCAAATCTAAGGTTATCATCATCCAATCTCTTTCATCTGTCCACATCTAATTTTATGATAGTGATATAATCTTTTTTGCTAAGGGAGTAGCCTCCCCTTGTCCTTAAGCATATCATTCATGTTAACTCATTTCGTATCTAAACAATTCCTCTTTGATTTCGGGGGGGTTTACTCCTTGACATTTTTTTATTTACCTCATCCAAATCCATCTGATCTAAGTCAACCCCCTCCAAATATCCACCCCATTATAAGCCCACTTTTGTGGCCATATGCATCTATCCCTTCGAAGATAATTTATTTTCATCTTAAGCTCACTATTATGGCCATGTTTTTCCTTCCATGAGGGACCATATTTTTATATTTTCTGTCAAATTCCACCTTTGTGGCCATGAGTGTGTTATCAAAGTCCTCCTTTGAGGCCGTATATGTCCTTCCTTTGAGGGACAATATTTCCATCTTCATTAAAATCCACCATTGTGGCCATATTCGTGTCTCTTTTGGGGCACCATCTATTTCATTAAGTCCACTTTTGTGGCCATTTTTGTCCTTTTGTTGAGGGATCATATTTCCATTTAAGCCCACCATTGTGGCCATATTTTTGTCTCTCTTGGGGAACCTTTTATTTTCATCAAAACCCGTCGTTGTGGTCATATTTTTGCTTCCTTAAGGACATAGTTTTATTTCCTGCTTGTCCATCACATCTAATATTTTGCAAGCTCTCATCTTGTCTTAACTTTAATGTCTTCTCTCCCTTGGTAGTAAACCAAAGATAGAGCCTCTTAATCCATTGCACTTGCAACCAGACTATTGTTAGCATATCTATCAATGAGCACTTAGGTATATCTTTAGATCATTCCTCCATCAGTATCCCCTTCCATTTATCATTGTAATGATTTTGAATCATGTGGTCTATCATCACTACCAGTCATGACCTTAAATATGAGTACCATGGCTCTACTCCTAGCATATTCACTATGGATAAGTTCTCCCATTTTTTGAGAACCCCATGATCATTACATCCATCACCATCTCGTTTTCCTATTGTACTCATGTAGAGGGTCTAGGGGTGTCTCTTGTATATTCATTCTCCCTTCCTAGGTGGTCTACCTAGCTATCCCCAGCTCTCCCCTATGAAAATATACAATTCATATATGTGAAAAGCAAGATAAAGATTATCAAAACAGACTGATCCCTCGAAGAACGACTATCATATATATTATTTTTTCCATCCATATTATGTATAAAGTAGACCATACCCTAGAAGGATGTCTATTCTTTTATTATGGCATTTGGAAGGTTTTCCTCATTGATCAACCTTCTTTTTATCAGCATTCCCAGAAAGCTTCCCACATTGATCAAATTTCTTTGATTCTATTCTTCCCCTTTCCCAGAGATGGGGCATAGACTTAAGGAATACCATCTTTGGAGATCCTTCTTCCCATGTACAAAATACATCTCGAATCCCTCGTCATGTCGACATTAAGATTATGAGAATATTTCCTTCATATCTTCCTCTTGGTCTTGTGATATAATCAAATCTCATTAGTTATGTACTAACACCTACTATCGGCTGTAAGTGCAATGTCTTGAGTAGTACGTTTTCTTGTTTACTTCTTATCGGGTTAAAATCATAAATTTCTCACTTGACCCTTGCTATGGTTATGCAACATTCATTTCATCAAAGTCATCTTTTATCATAATTATCTCCTTAGAAACAAATTTTCATATCATAAAATTTTCATCCATATGTTTACTCTTAAAGATGTCCCCTATTAACATCATCCATAAATCCATGAAATCAATTATTATCTTCAAACAATCTTTTTAATGCATTATTCAGTTTGGGAATTCTACTTGACCTTCGTTGTAGTTTTTGAATTCTACTTGAGGATAACTCTCAAGTAGCATTCATTATCCGGTAGCTCCTCATACCCCACCATTGTTCATTATCCTCTTCTTCACCATCTCAGGCCTTTCATCCCCAGCTTGTCACGTTCACGTAACTACCCACATCGCACAGAAACCCTACTCAAGGTAGACCTATCATTCTGGACAAGGTTTCATTCGTGATCATGTCTGTTGACCATTCCTTCCTCCTAGCCCTCTTTATCAACCCAATTTTCTCCTGAAATTCACCTCATCTCATTCTCCACTGCTCTTCTCACCCACTTCGTCCTTCTTCGTTGTTTGTTCGATACTTCACGTGTCATCCACCACCATTAAAATCCTTAGCCCTTGGTCATATGGTATGGTCATATGAGGGCTTAAAGATTATGATTCCTACTGGTTGGTGCTTAATTTCAGACCCCTTTATTTTTATTTGTGTGGTGAAGGCAACAAGAATTTATTTATTTTAGTGGCAAGTAAAATAAATAATAGAGCAAAATATTAAAAACCTTATAACTTTTGATCGGTAACTCGGTTTTGAGTGCTGTTTTTTTGCAAAAGTGATTGTTTTATATCATATATTATTATGGAACTCAATGAAATAAAATAAGAATGGACCCTGCTTATATAGGTAAGGAATAACAATCTAAGAACCAATTAAGGTCGTAGATCAAGCCATAAATCATGGAAAGAACTAGTCATCAAAGACCTAGTCAAGTCCATAGATTTATGAGAGAACTAGACATCAAGCATCTAGTCAATACCATAGATCAAGGAAAGAACTATACCTAACAACTAGATAATATCTCCTAATATCTAAATAAATAAAAAGAAATATCCACACACTAAGTGGGTGAGGATAAATACAATAAAGGTAAATAATGTACCTAGGTGAACATGAGCTAAGGTAAATACCTACTCTAACACCCCCCTTCAAGTGAAGCTAGGGGCCAAAATAGAAGTGGCATGTCCACAGTATGAGTCCCGACAACTAGGCCTAATGAGGTACTCATATACAATATATCCATGAAGAAATCTCGAACCAAAAGAAGAAAAGAATACTGCTATAAGGAAAGAGAAAGAAGAATAAGAAGAAGGAAGATGTTCTCACGAACACCCCCCAAGAACAACTTCCGAAACCCCGAGAATTCCACACAGCTCAAGGTAGCGAGGTGATGCAAAAGGCTTCATAAAGATGTCTGCAACCTACTGCTTAGTCGAAAGGTACTCCAAGCAAAGAACTCCATCCTGAATGTGCTGCTGAATGAAGTGGATGTGTATCTCAATATGCTTGGTTCGCTGGTGCTCAACTGGGTTACGAGAAATGTGAATTACACTTTGGTTGTCACACCAAAGTACAGTCGGTGAATCTTGTGGGAATCCAAACTCTGTCAATAACTGGCAAAGCCAAAGTATCTACTGACTCGCTGTAGTCTTTGAGTCTATTCCTACTGTTGATGCTCATACACCTATGAAGCTTGTTACTTCATGCTCTTCCACATCTGTGCCTATTACAGTACCACATGTTGTGTATCCTATTTCTGCTCAGCTATATGGCCTTTTTGAGAAGCATACCACTACATTCAGATCTCACATGCTCCATTCTAGGAGTCTCACTAGCGGAGTCATTGGTAGACATTCATAGGGTATTGTTTCCTCTATTCCACATGTTAAGTGGAATTCTCATCATCACATTAGTTTTTGAGTAGATACTTCATTGGGATCACACATTGACATAGCTCCTTTTTTTGTTCGCTCAACTCTTTCTGAGGATCATGATCAACACATGATTTCTACACCTTCACTCAGGATTGAAAAACCTAAGGTTTCAGCTGTCAAACATGATCAACCTGACACACATTCTGATGTTATTTTACATGCACCCATTGTGCATTTTACACCAAGTCATATGTAGGCATCTTCTTCATCCATCCGTGTTGATTTGGGGTGGATATCTGATCACTCATGGTGGTGACATAGGCATTCGTTGAGAGGACTCTATAGGCATGGCTCCTCCACCATTAGGCCTCTTTCTTCACTTTCTATACCTTATGCATTGTGATGCTTCTTGTTTTGAGCATTTTTCTTTAGCAGGTGTAGTGTATCTCTCTTGTTTGTTGAGAGATTTTGTATCTGTATTTTTGACACTTTTGGCATGTTGACAGTCTCTCTTATGGGGAGCTATTCTGGTGGAGACCAGTGTTAGTTTGTCACTGTTCGAGTAGTTGATTTTGGGCAAATCATATAGATTTGTAGCGTCACTCCACCCATTCAGCAGTATGGGAGGGTGTGGTGTTGATCCTACTTCGGGTTTCGTGTCTTTGCCTTGTTACCTTGGCTTTTCTTGGATCGTGACACTCTAAAGTTTGTGTCCTTTCCTTGTTGCTTTGGTTATTGTTCTTGGATCGTGGCACACCTATTTGCAGCAGTTGATCAAATTATGTTTAGTGTTTTTTTTGCACTTTCGACATCACTTCGTTGATAGTCTCCTTGTATGGAGCTATTCTGGTGAAACCTAGTATCACCTAGGTACTTTATTTACCTTTATTGTATTTATCCTCACCCACTTATGTGTGTGGATATTTCTTTTATCTTATTTAGATATTAGGAGATATTATCTAGTTGTTAGGTATAGTTCTTTCCTTGATCTATGGTATTGACTAGTTCTTTCCTATATCTATGGTATTGACTAGATGCTTGATGTCTAGTTCTCTCATAAATCTATGGACTTGAATAGGTCTTTGATGACTAGTTCTTTCCATGATTTATGGCTTGATCTACAACCTTAATTGGTTCTTAGATTGTTATTCCTTTCCTATTTAAGCAATGCCCGTTCTCAATGTATTGCATTGAGTTCCATAATAATATATGATATTGTTTCTCATTTGTTTGTAAAGGTTTTTATGTAAAGATATTCTGGTGAATTACTTTCATCTTATTGATCATGGTGTTTGATTAACATCTGTGTTCTTGGCTTGGTACGATCTGGTTATCGTTCCTTTCATATCCTACTTAATCACCCATTCCACGCAGGTTTCTTAATCACAATGCAGCTCTTTCTTAAGATCCTACCGATGTAGAAACTTCTTCATTGTTTTATGTTCCTTTCAACGCTAGAAACATCTTTACTTGTACAACTTTTTCTTAACACTATGACATCATCACTCATACAACATAGGCATCCTAATTAAGAATTCTCCTTAAACTCTCCATCTTACACTACATACATTCCTTCATCCACTCATGTCACACTCCTTTGTTTCCTTATTATTACCTCCTTTCACTTCCTGTTCCGTCTTGGTATATACCACTCAGTATTTTCACCATTCTTCTTCTTCGGCTTAGCGATCCTATTAATCATTCCTACGACATGACAATTTTACTTAAGGGTCTCTCTTTAGAATGATCTGTCTCCTTTCCTTTCCTTTTTCCTTCATATTCCCATTATCCGTATTTTTTCTTCATTCCCCACAAACACATCCTCTTCCCTTCGCTTTTTCCTCACACAAAATATCTCAAACTTTCTCAAATATCATCTCCATCATCCCTCATTTAAAATCCAGTTTGACTACTTCATACCCTCTCTTACTATGTTTTGTTCCTTCATCTTTACTTCCGTCATCTTCATCCACATCCTCATCCATTGCATTCTCTCATCGCCTTTATCTTCTTACATATCGTTAACCATGCTTTCTTTACTCTTCTGGTCCATTTTCTAGAATACTTCCCCATATCTATCACCATATTTACTCATCATTATCATTGTTCATCTAACGTTATGTCATCATCAAATTCCATTCTCGCGCTAAGAATTATCGGTAGACTTCTCCTAAAATTCGTTTCTCCCCATTCTACTAATACTAGTTCACTCTTTCTTACCTCCATTTTCTCTTCCTCCCTTTTTCCTTTTGTGCCCTCTAATCATTATCGAAGGATTTCTCCTAACATCCCTTTGTTAGTATTGCCTTTTCATCTTCCCTTCACCTTTTTCAATATCTCTATTGTCTTCATCACATACTTCCTTTGCATCATTTTCTTTGTTGTCCTCTCCTCGTTTCTACCCATGTTTTTCTTTCATTTCATTTGTATCATCTTCATCTCCTCTTCTCCTCTCACTTTTTTCTTACTTCTCCATTGATAACATGACTTGCCAGTGTTGTCCCATCTTCTTAATCATCTCACCATCCACATACATGTCCATGCGTTCTGTTTCATATTCAATTCCTTTCCTGTTTTGGCTCTATTATCCCTTCTTTCCCTCTTATTTTCATCTCCCCCATTACTGAGCTTCTTTCTCTACCACCCCTATCTTCCTAGCTTCTCATAGTGCTTTTCTTTCTCTTTTCCATTCTACCTCCTCCCCCATCTTCTTTAACTTCTTCATTTTCTTCATCTCCTTCATCTTTCGATCCTACTATACATATTCATCTCTCTAATCATCCTTCTCTCATATTCTTCACAACTTTTCTTTCTCAATTTTGTCATCTCTTTCGTGATCCGTTCTTTCTCTCCATCTCCCTTGCATCCCTTCTTCTGTTATTTTCTTATCTTCATCTTTGTCCTTCATCATTTCTTTCTTTCACCATTTCTCCTCTTTATTATCTCTGCTACTTCTTTACTATGATATATCTCTATACATTCAACTTCCCTTCTAATCTTTTTTTTTCTCATCTCGTCTTCTTCTTGTTTATACTTCCTCCCACCCTTCTCCTCTTCCTCTCTTTCTCTATTTTCTTTTTCTCCAGGTCCCTTGTACCTGACCTATTTATTTCCCCTTTATATTTTTCCACTACCCTCTTATTGAATATTATTCTCTCTCTTTTGTGCTTTCGTCTATCTTCTCACCTCTCTTATTGTCTTTTTCTACTATTTGATCCCTCTCCTCCACCATGCCCTTTCTACTTCAACCATGTTCGCTTTCACTTATCTCTATCATCTATCATCCACATCTTTCTTCCCATCTTCATGGGACATTTTTGTCTTGGAGGATACCATAACGGCCAACACCTATATGATCTTGTACTCTTCTATGCATATTTTTTCTATTTTTGTTTTGTCGCAAAAGTATATTGACTTCCTGTCCTACTTATCGGACAAGTAGGATTGCTTTTACATTATAATTTACTAACACTTATGCATATTTCTCATGAAACATGATTACCATCATATTTGTCACATCTTTAGGAAATTTTATCTCAGATTTCTATCATATCTGCTTATCTTGTCCACATTTATGATTATTCCATCCATGTCTTATGTTGGGGCACCTTATTCACCCTTGTACTTTTTGGCGTATATAACTCAATTTTTTTTGTCCTTCTCGTGCCTTGTGCTGGGGCATCATTATCTCCATTCTCATCCATTTTTGGACACATAATTTTTCACATGATTCCTTGCAGACAAAGGATTGCGCACATCTTTCGCATTCAGTTGCACATATTTCGATGTTTTCCTATGACCCATTGGTCATCTTGGTTTACATCCATACTGGTCTTCACCCACTTACTGGTCTGTAGAATGTTGTCATCTGTCTCCATTGATACCGCAATTTTCATCTACCAATGTGATATTGGAGTCACCGCCATACTTTTTTTATTCTATGTGATTTTTTGTTTGTTTGAGAAATCTTGCCTTTGATCATATCTTCATCCATCCTCGGACACACCTCTCATCTAACCCTTTTTGTTTTTGTCTCGTGGCTTACTATCACAAACCACTCAACAAAAAGGGGAAAATGTAGACACCTATTTTCGGTATAGCGCCCCTCCGACATATCACATTCACGTAATTTCCATTTCTCATTCCTCTTTTTCTTAAATTAAATGAAATGTTACCTATTTGATCACATTATTTGATTAACTATCAAATGGGCTTCATGTAGACCCATTTGATTATTCAACTTTTTGATATTATCCCCATCTTCCACAAATTATTAATCCATGAGTATTTATATACCCATCCGACACCCTTTTCTTAAATTCAAAAGGTAGAATCTATCATCCCACCTACCTAGTCCCACATGTTTTCCACTTAAGTCAAAATCAATTCCCACCTAAAAATCCATCGCCACCTAAAAATTCAATTCCCTCAAATTATTAAATTATTAACCCCACCCATGAAGTCAATAATTCACAATCTCAATATCCGACAACAAATCCAACAAATCAATAGTTAAAGTGAGCATATGTCTTCACTATTACACCTAACCATGTCCCCGCTCCACATCATACCTTTTATTTTTCTCACATCTTGAACCCTACCATTAAATCAACTCTTCATCATGTCCTCTTAATCAGGATTGCTTTTACAAAATTATGGTTATTCGTTAATCCTCTATTTTAATCCAAATTCAAATTATAAATATGAGCCTTCTCCCCCTCAAGAAAGGGAGGAGAAAATTCAGGTGAATTTTGTGAGATTTTAGTCACATTATAATATCATTATTATTCTATCTAGGTGATAGCACGTGGGATTTCCATGACATTCTACTCGTGATTTGGGTTCATGTGATGAGATTCGTGTTACACGCATCAGATTGGTAATTTCATCTGCACACTGGTACCATCTAGGTTCTTTTATTTATCAATTTTTATGCCATCTATTTTGGACACTATTGTACTATTATTCTTATCACACGGGGGTTGACAGCAACCGAGGAAGTTAACGCTTCCTAGATCTGCTTTGTCAGGAAACCCCCACATAAAATCTCTAATCATTATTTTCCTAGTGTATGTGAGCTGTAGGTTTGCCAAGATCACACCAAGGAGTCCGATATCAACTTTGTGCCTGTATCATCCATCGTCATCTCCAAGGTACTAATCCCTTGTATACTCAACATTGTTTTGTGTTTCTTGATTACTCGTACACTCATCTGGACAAGAAGATGGAAACACAAATCAACATGTGGATAATGTCCTATTTGGTAGAGATGGAGTCCTTTGTACTCTTCTTCCTCTCCTTCCTCTACCTGGTGATAACTACAAGTACTCAAAGACACCTTCTCTCACTCTAGACTGAGTTTATATCCTTCTCATATACTAGAACCACCGGTACTATTGAAACCAGTTGATTTTATATTTGGAGTCGCCATATGTGTTACCGCAAAGCCTCCAAAGGCTATAAATTCACCAAGACACACACCCTATCCTGAAAAAAATAGAAGTATTGACTTTTTGTCCTACTCAGCGTGCCAAAACTATTATTGCAAATTTACAGCACCCTTGATTTCTTATGATTTATGTGTGAGAAAATCAGTGTAACCTGCATAACATGGGATTATTCTACAGCGTGGGACATTGCAAGTAGGATAATCCTCCAGAGAAAGTCGGCTTCTTCTCCTAACCTAGTGCCAAATTATCCAAAGTGCAGAGAATGGAAAACTAAACTAATCCTACCCTAATGGTTTCCAAGGAGACCGGGGATAAAAGAAAGTATAAAAGTAACTCTACTCTAAGCGAAGGTGATGCACCAAGAAAGGGAGTGAGACCCTCTGAGTGAGTGAAAAATAGGGAGTAAACAAAGTGAGGGAGGGCAAGTAGAAGTTTCATAGCTAAAACAATATTCAATTCCCTAGGTTCATACAACACAACAAATTAAAGGTCCTACAAAGAGATAAATGCATGCACAATATACGTGCGAATATAATGGAAGGGAAAAAATGCAATTTCATACAAGCTAGGGGAAAAAATGGCCACAAAACATGAATTTTTTTCTTAGAAACCTGCACAATCCATTATAACATAAGCACAAGGTAAAATCCTTTATAATAAGCTCAAATTCGAGGCCTTTAGCTCACAATAGCTCTAGAATTTTTTTGATGGAGTTCCTTTGCAAAATAGAATGAATCCCTCAAAATGAGGCAAAGTTTACAATATATAGAAGAAGAGCCTAAAAATTTCCTCACCAACTGACAAATTTCATTAAATAGGTATGGGAGGCCATATGAATTTGGTGCATTGCTTGCACGGGTGGTCATGGGTGCCATACCTCATTAAATTGGCAGTTGAACCAACTATGTACTGCTCCCATTAATTCCTAGTTCATTCATGTGCTCGGCCAATTGCACGTATTTACTACTCTAGATGACCTAGCATAATCATATTTAGTGTTAGCAGGTAGCATAAAAGCAACCAGTTGATAATAGGTTTTCCCCGCTACCTGTCGATAGCTCAAAATCTACTGTCAGATGGTAGCATCCATACAAATACTACTGTCAACCCTACTGTTGATCGACTGCTCCATCATCTTAATTGTGCAGCCAAAAGGTAGCGCTACAAATGCCACCAGTGGGTGGCTTCTTTGACTGCTTCCGGGACCACCATTTTCTGCTACTGGCTGGTAGCATCTGTATATGCTCTTTGTGCTTCTTCATTGTTTACTTGTCTGTGACCCACCAATTTTGCTACCGACCGACAACATGAAAAAGTGCTACCAACCAGTAAAATCCATTCCTGCTACCGGTTGGTAGCATTTTACGGTGGTATTTTACCATCCTTTTCCCCCATTTCAGCTCGTACCTTCGTTGTGGCTTGCTAGCTCACCATGCGTTACCGTATTAAATTTCAAATTGTTTCATCCATCAATCACCAATGTTCAGATCTGATAAGTTGTCCATTTTGTACGGGTGTAAAAATGGATAACACAGACATTACCTGAATTAGTTTGAATTTCTCATTGATTAAAATTTGAGTTTCAATGATTTTCCATGTCATACCAAACTTGCATAGTCACCCTGAAATACGAGCCAATGAAATATCTCCACATTTACTTCATAATTCATTTTAAATTACAAGGACTTTGTTAAAATATGAATCCTTAACCAATCACATAGCTTCACACACCCTTTTGTGTTAGTATTTCATGAATATAAAGCTTAAATCAATAAGAAGGCTCCACGCCTTCGCAATGTCAGACTATTCTTAACCTCCATTGGAAGCTGTGACACATAATCCAATAGGGAATCTCCACTTGTCATCCTCTAATGCTACCATGTTTCTCTCTAACCGCCCTCACTTTGTTTGCCTCATCACAGACTCAAAATTCCATAAACTTTGGCTCTTTCTTGGGACTTCACGTCCACCCAGAGCCATCTTTCAAAAATATGGTAGAATGTTGCCATGTGTCCACCTTCAATAGTCAGATCATTGCCAAGTGGTACCCTCTTCTTGGTCCACCTATCTTTTCCTTCTCCTGACGTATGTTCTCTCTCCTACTTCGTACCTTAAAGCTTTCTTAAACACGGTTGATTTTGGAGGTTTAAGTCCATTGGATCCCAACTACCTTCATCTTACCCAGAATACTAACATGTGGTGCCTTCCTTCACCATTGATATTTCCCCACCTATCCGATAGAACTTTCAACCTTGTCCAGACCCAAAAAGCTATAACATTTGGTTAATTCTGTGAGCCTCACGTCCATCAGGCACATCTTCTTAATAACTTTCTAGAAATACGATGCGTGTCCATTTTCTATCTTTTGATTTTCACCCCGTGTCACCTCCATATTTGGCCACGTGACCCTGATTTCTACTAACTAGAAGCTATCATTTTTCATGTATTAAATCCATGTTCGACCCAACCTGCAAAACATCGAATGGCTATAACTTCCTCTAGAGAGCTCCAAATTGCATAAATTTAGACGCATTGGAAATATCTTCTTGAGTTCTCAACAACACATACCTCCACCATCGCAAAAATCTCTTCCACGTGCTGAAATAAGAATTTTAAACCTTTAGTGTATGGCAATCTCATTTCTTCACTCTAAGATATACTAAAATTTACATAGCTTGCTTGAAACACTTCATGAGAAAATAGGAGACATCAAAATCTATCTAGAACTCCAAAGATTTCTTCATGACAGAACCAACACACTCGTGTACCTACAATTTTTGTCTAAAACTATCCTTTTATGTACTAGGCACGTTCTCAATCTTCATTTACATCGCTTCTCTATCCTTTACAAGCTTGGAACAAAAACTTATACTTGCAGAGAATCAAATATCATGGCCTACTGGCTTGTTTCCACTTTGAACTGTGGGATATGACTTGGAGAGAACTAAGAAACACTCCTCACACCCATTAAACAAATCATATACCATGGGGACTTGTTATAGACTTGTTAACACCTAATACAAACATTTTTTTACCATGTTTGACCTTAGGAAGTCTGCATACTACCTTGAGAGGACTCACCACACACCTTGCTTTCTTGATCATGCACCTTGCTTATGCTTGCAAATGATGAATTCATGATTTGACACTTCATGGAACCACTTCGAACTTCTTTGTGAGCTCCAACTATCACTAATAAGGCACTACCAATCAACCTTCATGGCTCTGACTGAGATTCACTTCACCATTCACACCTTTTCCATTAATGCAACTTGACATGAATGACAATACCAATGACTAGGGTTCAACACGAGGAACTGGTATAGGATTTGAAGAATAGGGATCCACTTTCTTGATTTCTAGAATCTCCTCCCACTCCCTGAACTATCTTCAAAATCTCTCCTTTGATGCGAGCAAGGAGATTCTTGTGCAAAGGATTGAAATCTCACACCTATGTGAGATTTGTAACAGTTTGACTAGATCTGTGGTCGCCTCTACTCCCGATCGAATCCCTGAACTAAATGAAGTTAACTTTTCCTATAATTTCCCTAAATTGTTTCAATAGGGTATAAGGAAACTTGATATTAAATTAAATGAAAAAATTTAGAGACTATACACATCTAAAATGTCGACGTGATTAATTATGATTAATGTGTCCCACAACATCACTATCTAAATCCATATAATAATTAATCGTTAAGACTAATTATTATTTAATTCATTTTATCTTACTTACGCCTTTATAATTTTATCATCATTTATCATTCATCCCATTAGTCCATCATTAATCCTTTTATTTCATTATTAAATCCCATCTCCATCCATAACTCTTTAATTCGTTATTATATCCTATTATCCTGTTTTAATCCTTCATTAACATTTTCTTGGAATTTAATATTCCTACATCTCACCTACCACCTACTCTACACATCCCTACACCTAGCCTTTCCATGTAACCTCACCTCTAATCATCATTTATTAACCTAATCTAATTATAATCCTAATCACATCCTCCACCTCTAAATCTAGAGGCTTCTATTTCTAGAAGCCTCTCTAAATTTCCCTCTTTCATATTTAAAAATTCAAATATATCTCCCTCCATCCATTGAATTTTTAATTCAATGGATACTTCTCTCAAATTCTATAAATTATCCATTCTATAATTATCCATTCTTCTCATGCATTCTCCACCATTGATCCAAATCCAACTTGGCTTCATCTTAGCCATTGAATCCCCCACTCCATTAACTATAAATTGAGCTCTCCTCCTTCGTGAGAGACATCTTGAAAATCCATAACAAAACTCTGCCATTTTTATCTTCAACCACCCAATCAATCCATTCTATCATCATCCAATTAATCTATCACCATATTCACTAAGCAAAATCATCAAGCAATCAAGGGGAGGTGTCGCCCATGTGACTCAAAAAATATGAAGCAACTACAATCCAAAATCTTCAATCAAGAGAAAATATAACACATCAAAGGAGAAGTTTTGCAACTTGTAGGTAAGTGCAAGTATTACTCTCTCTCTCTCTCTCTCTCTCTCTCTCTCTCTCTCTCTCTCTCTCTCCTTTCCATCTATTTCTCTATCAGAGGTTTTGTTTGAGAAGACTATATTTAGAAATCATTTGGTTTGTTTTTGGTTTCTAACTTTCATCTAATATTTTCTTACATTACATTTTTGTGCCCACCATCGGGCTTACTCCCCATTTTTAATCATTTTCCATCTCATCTTATCTCTTTAACAAGCTGTCAAAGTCTCAGGAACTTTCACCTTTGTTTACCCCTTCAAATTTATAATTTTCAAACTCAGATTGCATTTCTAGCAGGAAACAGTGCCTTTGCTATCTGTATTGGTGTCCATCTTCACAAAATTTTCCCTATGTACATAAAATGGTTCTTATTACCTGAATCAGCGCTTATGTCCTACTTTTACACCTTTGTAAATACATTGGCGCCTTTTTTTTAACACAAAAACCCACTTTTCACCTATTTTGACAGTTTTTGACCTTATTTCCATCTATTGTTCACATAATGGAACCTATGTTCACATAATGGTGCATATTTACATAAATTAGTGCCTATGACCTGTATTGGCACCTTTGTAGATACTTTAGTGCCTTTGTTTTAGCCTTTGAAACCCTGAAACTATAAATTTTGTATGTTTTTGACCTTGTTTATGTATTTTGTTCAATTAATGGAACCTATGTTCACAAAATGGAACCTATGTGCATAAATTGGTGCCTATGACCTGTATTGGCTCCTTTTCATATCTTTTAGCACTTTTGTTTTAGCTTTAAAACTTTTTTTTTGCTAGTTTTTGACATGTTTCAATATTTTTCACATACATTGGCACCTTTGCACACAGAATGGAGCCTATGCCCTAAATTGGAACCTTTTTTGTACTTTGTATCCTTTGTCATACTTTGGCACCTTTTTCCTATCAATCATTTTCTTTTTTAGAATCAATTTTTTTTATTATAACTAAAGGTCTAATCTTGTTTTCAAGTGCTTTTGCTAACTTTTTACAGGTCTAACATTCTAT
Source organism: Taxus chinensis (assembly GCA_019776745.2). NCBI lineage: Eukaryota > Viridiplantae > Streptophyta > Pinopsida > Cupressales > Taxaceae > Taxus > Taxus chinensis. The sequence goes on from CM034156.1 coordinate 499,415,708, forward strand.
TTTTGTAGGTTTATTGCAACAACAAGGGGATATTATGTTCATATTGATATTTATCTAACCTCTTTTGTGATTTTAGGATTGAAAACTAGTAATCCTTTTGATTTGTAACTCGTTTAGGCTAAGAAATTGGGTTCAAAAATCAAACTACTAACCATTGTTTTGTAGGTCCTCCTATTGAAGACCCAATCATCAAAATACTAATCTTTATCATTCATTTTATCAGCTAACATCTAATTATATTGAATTTATCATCATTTTTTTGTATTTTCCATTTTTTGTTCATCTTAAAGGAAAATTTGTGTATGATCTCCTCTTACGTCCTAGGATGATCTTGAGGATCAAAAGTGACTAGCCTTGCCATTTTTTATTTTGTAGGGGAAACATGATGCACAAGTGATATCCAAGCACTTTCCATAGTTGTAGGGTTCTTGTGACCGTGGGCTTCATCTCCACGCTCGTAGACACACCCCATGTTCTAACGAGTTACACAAATTCTTGGACAACTGTCATTATTGGCTAAGCACTTGTTTGTTTTAAGAGTGACATGAAGTGAAAGTATTTCACGTCCTAATACCTAGGCCTTAGACAACATCATTGTAATACATACTTGGGCCCCATGTACTACAAGGTATATCGGGGAATCCCCTAGTGAGATCATGCATCCTAGACTAGGCAACATCTTGGCCGCATATTGAGCTATAGTGCAAGGAGGCCGCACTCCCCAAGATCACTCGCTAGCCGACCCCAAATTGACACATAGGTCGAGAGATAATTTTGGCATCATCATCGGTGTGTGGTATTGAAAGTGGTCTATAGCTTGATTATAATCCCACTTGACTAGTTATGGTGTGTGTTGCATGTTTTTTGTGTGCTTGTGAATACCCCTAACCATATTATCACATTAAAATTTTAATTAAAAAAACATTATTATAATCATCCATATTTAATCACACGATCCCAATCCTAATCCTATAACCATCCTTAATTCACAATCCTAATAAAAAATTTATCCCCCACACATCTTATCTAACTGCGGCCTTTAATCCTCAATCCCCAAACCAACATCCAAACCCCTACCTCTTTTCTAAATCCATCAACCAAGTTATCCCATCATCCCCCACCCATCAAAGCCAACCATCTCACTTTGACCATGAAGTCCCACACACCATCCAACACATTAACAAACAAATCTCAAACTTAACATCCTATCTCAACCAATCTCATCCTCATCATCCAAATTAACCATTCCATATTGATCCTAACCTCTTAAAAACCATCCAACATCTCAATCAACAAATATTTGATCTTTAATCTTTAATCAATCAATCACCCCCTAAAATTTCATCTATCAATCAATCCCATCCACAAAGACCCTTTCCTAATATCCCTACTTCTCACCTCATTGATTTCCTCTTTGAAGCAACCAAATCATCCCAATCCACACCTCGACCTAAAAAACATAAAATACTATCCCCACAAACTAATTGCATTGACTTTTACCACCTCATTAAATTTGAACTAGATCAAGAGGACCTCCTTTATGTCCTTACTAGATCTAGCCACCAACTATAAACCCACACAACCATCCCAAACCCCAACCTCTAAATCCCCTATCAATAATCATGACCCACACCTTCCTCCCATCAAAAATTAGGCACCACCATCTCAAATCCTAACTCCTAAATCTAGTCATCGTAAAACCTATCATCGAGTCCCATTCACATATCCACAACAATCCCAGCAACTTAACCCAAAATTATTATTCCCCACATCTCATCTTATTCCTCCATCCTCATCATCTTCATCACAATCCAATCTTACAAAATTTCTCCTAAATTTTCCCACATCCCCTAATCCACCATCAAATTTAGCCCCTAAGCCTATTTCATCCCCTCCATCACCTACGCCCAATCCTATCAAAACTATCTCATCCACCATGAATCCTAAGTCACCCTCATCCCCTTCTACCCCCAATCCTAAACCATATAATGTGGCTCCTATTCCACCCTCATCATCTTCATCCACATCTAATCTTAATCCATCCCCTTCATCACCTAAATCTCACACTATCATATCCTCTAATCCCCTTTCAAATCCACCATCCCCCAATCCGAAAACATCTATCGTGACTCCTAAGTCACCAACTCCCAAACCTAACAAATCATAATACCAATCCTATCCCACCCTCATATCCTACCCCATCTAATGAGACTCCCATGCCACCTTCATCTACTTCATCCCCCTAAATCAGCCAAATCTAATTTGGTTCCTACACCACAACCATCTCCCAAACGTCCTTCTTCCTCAACATCACCCAAATCCAATGTGACCCCTTCATCTAAATCTACCCCATCCCCTTCACCTCAATCAAGCCCATCCCCTTCATCTACATCTATCAATCCTAAACAATATAATCATAAGCCAAAACCCTCTACCTCAAAACCACATCAATCCAAAATCAACTAAATCTACTTTGGCCTCCAATCCCAAACTATCCACTTCAACCCCTAGGCCTAATCCATCCCCTTCATCTTCTAAGCCACAACAATCTAATCCAACTCATAAATCCAAATCAACCAAAACATCTCATAATCCACCCAATCCTACACCTTTACTTCCTACTCCCCCAAAACCATTTAACCTAAACTACTTCACTCCTTTAGGATAATCCTTGACAACCATCTTCCATAGTCTAAAAATATTCAACATGATCATCCATCCCCAAATAAAAATCACGTGCAATCAAAACCTTCCCCAAACCATCTTGGTATCACAGAACACTTAGTATTGTGACTTCCATCGACACCCATGGACATTTAACCAATCGTTGCATGCAATTTAGGTCTTATGTCCAAAACCTCATTAACCAAGGAATTATTATCCTTGTACCTATTTATCCACCACCTTTCCATCCCAATCCTCTCCCTAACCATCTTCCACCATCCAAATCCCACTCAACATCCAAACATCGTCAACCATCCAAATCTCATCATACATCCAAAAATCCCCTACCAACAAAACAAATCTCACCTCCCATCCTTTGTTAATTCCGGCCTCTTAGCGGATGACAAAATTACAACCCCCCAATCTCATGATGACCACATGGCATCATCTTCCCCATCCACTTCATATCCTATAGCCAAAAATATGTTCACTAATATGAAACATCGAGACAAAGGTTTAGGCATCCATGAACAAGGAATTCGTGAACCCATCTCCCTTTATCAAAATCTAGGTGGTTTAGGCTTAGGGTATAACCCTAACCCTAATAACTTCCCTCCCACTACTCCATCACAACCCATTTCTATCACTCCTCTTGTTAATACTACCATCCCAACCACTCAACCCAATCCCAAATCATTTAATCCCCCTATGAATACAAAACACATAAAAATGGATTGAGCACATAACTTGTCACCTACACATAAATGTTCTTTCCTTCCCACCCATCCTCCTTCCATCTAACATCTACATACCTTTTCATCCAATCCATTCTTATCATAACATCCATTAAAATCCTCTTCTAACTCATTCATTTGAACATTTGATCAGATTTCTCACACATGTTGTAAGACAATAGTTCCTACTACAACTGTGTGGCCTTGGTCTATCATTACCTTCAACATTCTAGCACAATTATCCTCTTAGATATCCCCACACTTTAACACACTTAATACAATTTGTGGTGAATACCCTTGGGCATGTCTTTTGACACTCTATCCAATGTCATATCCACACTCATTTCTATCCCCCCATCAAGCCACTATTGATTCTTAACCCCTTTAGAGTTCTCAAGAGAGTGTATCCTCTATTTATGCAAAAAAAACATCAAAATATCAAATAAGAAAAAGAATCAAAAAATAATATCAAAATTTAAAATATCAGATAAAATCTACCTCAATACTCTCTTTAAGGGTGTTTCCAGCATCTCTACTAGGGCTATGGATGCCTAGCTAGTAGTAGAGTAAATGTTATGACAATAATCAAATGTATCTCCGTGTCGAGGGCTATAGATGTATGGGTGATAGTGCGAAGCAATGCACAGGACTTAACCTTTCATTCACCTTCCATTAACCTACTTGACTCAATCACTCCCTATACATTGGATAGTTTTTCTCTACACACTACTCATTAGGTCTTCACTTCAAGTGCTAATTAACCATCACAATCATACACACTTCGATCTCAAAGAATAGGGCTTACATGTTGTCAGGAATTGTTTAGACCTTGGTCACACTTTTGTTTTTATTTTGACTCTTGCCTTACAACATGTTTCATAAGGATCATGTTAGGTTCATCACCACTGTTATTTTCCTTCCATTCATCACATCTATCCATCCTTTTCCCTTAGATTGAACATTTGCAGGTAGACGTTGATCCTTTCCTTTTCATCTAATTTGCCTCATGTCCCTTTCCAAATGTCATCATCATGAATGGGGTCAACCTTACTACCATCCATTGGGGGAATCATCCCTTTTGGATACCTCTCACTTCACATCCTACACTGCACCTGGGGGGAAAATAAAACCCATTTATCCATCCACATTGGCCACCCTACTTTACACTTGGGGCCACACCACATTTATCATGTAATTCAACTCCTTTATACTTGGGTGGCATATCTTATCATATTCCATACCCTCCATCTTATACCATTTACCTCATCCCTCATCATATCTCTCTCCCATCCCACATCCCATATAATCCTAACATATCAACCAATCCATATCCTATCTAACCTATCCAATTTTCCTCAATCCTTCCCTTTCATCCTACCCAAACACACTTTGTGACTTAGAGGAGAAATTCACATCCCACCTTACATCCCTTCCCACCCCCCCATGAGCTATCCCATATTAAATCCTTTCATCTTAACTATCCTACACTATTCCCTCCCATCTCAAATCCAAAATATCAACATCCACCATCCAATAGTCTCGATATCAAAAATCCAAAATCTTAAAATCAAAACATTCAAAAAATCCATAAAACTTTATCACAAATTTACACCAAAAAAATAAAAATAAAAAATTCAATGTGTGTGTTTTTCTTGTGTGTGTTTTCTTGTTTGTCTACATTTACATTTTGGCTGATGATATGAGGCCCTTTTTCTTTCTTTTCTTTTGCACAGCTGATGATATGAGGCCATTTTTTATGGTCCAATTATATGAGGATAAGGACATTTGGCAATTCATTCATTGTGGTATTTATACCTTGGTGCATCTTTCTTTATGTTATATCATTAATCACAACTGCTAATAATGATAATAAGTGGGCAATTTATGGTATCACACCCCCTTTCTATCATCATATTTTAGCCTTATCATCATTCACACCTAATCATCATCATCATCTAACTAGCTATCTAACATCCTCATCCTCTTATTCAATCAATCCTTTATCAATCAATCACCACATCCAAATCTTATCATCTAGCATCCAACATCCAAAATCCTCACCCCTTTGGTTGGGGCATCTTATAACATCCTTTCATCAATCAAACTTGAACATTCTATCTAATCGCTTCATCAATCATTATCTCAATCTTCTCCTTATCAATGTCCAATCCTCTAAATCAATCCAAAATCCAATCCTTATTCTCTCGTCCAAACATAATCAATCTTCTAATCCTCCAAATTCAACATCATATCTTTTTATCCAATCAATCCTCAAATATAACATCTTCAAAATCCAACATCTTCAAATCCAACTCTAAATCCTCAATCTTGAAACCTAACCCCTTGACTAAGGAATCCTATAATCCAAAATCCCCAAATCCTAACCCCTTGACTAGGGCCATCTTCTAATCCACAATCTTCACCCTTGTCACACTTTGTTGACATGGGCATCCTACAAAATCCAATATCTAATAATATTCTAATCCTCTAATCCTTGTCCTATGAATCCTAAAATATTATACTCATCTAATCCTAATCCTATGAATCCTCCTATCTTCTAATCCTCTAATCCCCATCCTCTAAATCCTCAAATCTTCTCATCCTATAATCATCTCTCATCTACTAACTTGGGATTCTTCTCTTTGCAATTGGTTACCTGAATTGTTCCTCCTCGCCTAACCCCTTGAGGGCGTATCATATCACCATCCTAACATATTTTCTTCTTTTTCTTTGAGCCGACATTTCTCCACAATAACACTTCAAAGAGGGGAAAATGTAGACATCCAAAATTTCAACATGATTAATTATGATTAATTTATCCCGCAACATCACTATCTAAATTGATATAATAATTAATCACAATATTAATTATTATTTAATCCATTTTATCTTGTTTTCCCATTTATAATTTTATCACTATTAAATCCCATCTCCATCCATAATCCTTTAATTATTTATTATATCATAGTATCCTATTTTAATCCTTCATTAACATTTATAGGAATTTAATATTCCTACATCTCACCTACCACCTACTCTACACATCCCTACACCTAAGCTTTCCTTATAACCTCACCTCTAATCATCATTTCTTAACCTAATCTAATTCTAATCCTAATTACATGATCCACCTCTAAATCTAGAGGCTTTTATTTCTATATGCCTCTCTAAATTTCCCTCTTTCATATTTAAAAATTCAAATATATCTCCCTCCCTCAATTTTGTTGGGGTTAAACCATATAACAGTGTTGCACATATCTAATTTCAGATAAAGAATACAAGCAAAGAATGCGGAAATAATCCAGAAGATAAAATAAACAAGAGAAAAATAACACCATATTTAATGTGGTTCACCCAGTTTGGGCTACGTCCACTAAGAAACGACCAATATTATTATTCAATGCTTTACAGAGGAAATATAATGAAGATTCGTTGTCTTCCAACACCTCACAGGATGCTCAATGTTTTTCCTTCACTCAGTTACTCTTTCTTTCTCACCAAGAAAACTTACATGTAAACAATTGCTATTTCCTTCTCTCATACCCTCATATAATGCATACATGCATATATATCTATTATGGGCAACTAACTATGCTTTTATAATCAAGAAATCATCTTTAAAGAAAAATATTTATTCTAATTATCAGTAAAAAAAATCACTATCGCATAGGTAACCATCGTCAGTCACATCCTAACTAACATCGGTTACTGTTAAAACCAACAACATGTAAAAACAACCTTTCTATGAAGCAATTAAGCTCCATACTTAACAATCTCCCACTTGGAAATCAATTGTTGCATTGTACTGTGCATTACCATCCTTGGCCCGTTTCTTCCTCTTCAAGTCTCAAACTCGAAGACCAATATAAGTGGAGTGAAGATACAAATTCTCCCTTACCAACAACTTTGTTAGCATATTCACAAAGTTCTCATCCATATGGATTTCTCTAACTTCAGCTACCCATCCTCAAACACCTGCCATATGAAGTGATACCTTAATTGAATGTGTTTGGTTCTTGAATGATATGTTGAGTTCTTTTCCAGATGGATCACGCTCTGACTATCACTGTATAATCTGTAATCCTCTTACTTCTTATCCAACTCTTTCATGAACCTGCTCATCCATATCATTTCCTTGCTAGCTTCTATAGTTGTAACATACTTTTCCTCTGTAGTAGATAAAGCCACAACCTTCTGCAATCTTGAAATCCAGCTAACTGTTGTTTCACCTACTATGAAAACATATCCAGTGGTGCTCCTCTTACCATCCAAATCTCCAGAAATGTCTGAATCAACATAGCTGCATAAAGAAGTATCTGACCCTTCATAACATAACTCTATGCCAGATGTCCCTCTCAAATACATAAGAATCTATTGGACTTCTTTCCAATGTTCTTTACCTGGATTTTCCATAAACCTACTCACAACTCCCACTGCCTGTACAATGTTTGGTCTAGTACAAACTATGGCATACATAAGACTTCCTACTATTGAATCATAGGAAGCACGTGTCATGTACTCAACCTCCACATGTGACGAAGGAAACTATTTTTACTCAATTTAAAGTGTCCAACCATAGGTGTACTAACATGTTTTGAATTCTTCATGTTAAACCTTTCCAACACCTTATTGATATAAGACTTCTGAGACAAATAAAACTTCTTTTTTTTCCTATCTTGATGAATTTGCATGCCAAGTATTTTGTTTGCATCTCCTAAATCCTTCATTGCAAATGTGTGAGCTAACCTTTCTTTAAGTTTACCAATGTCCTGCATACTAGATCCTGCAATCATCATATCATCCAAATACAGTAACAAAATAACATAGCTCCCATTTTCAAGCTTCTTAAAATAAACACAATGGTCAAATTCACATCTCATATAAACATGCTCATGCATAAAACTGTCAAATCTCAAATACTATTGCCTTAAAGCTTGCTTGAGCCCATATAGGCTCTTTTTCAATTTGCACACAAGTTTCTCCTTACCCTTGACTTCATAACCAAGTGGTTACTGCATATAAATCTCTTCCTCCAAATCACCATGAAGAAAAGTTTTCTTAACATCAAACTATTCTAAATGTAAATCTTTTATTGAAACTAAACTTAGAAAAGTATGAATAGAAGTCATCTTAACTATAGGAGAAAAAATATCATCAAATTCGATACCTACTTTTTATGTAAATCCCTTTACCACAACTCTTACCTTGTACCTTTTAAGTCCACCCTCTTCTTCCTTGATTATGTAAATGCACTTATTCTGTAGTGTTTTCTTACATGCTGGCAACTTGACCAAATCCCATGTCTGATTTTGTTCCAAGGAGTCCATCTTCTCATTTATGCCATGCTCCCACTACTCGTGGGTATCTACCTACATTGCTTCTTCAAATCTTTCTCGTTCACAACTATTAGTCAAAAATAAATAAGAAAAAGAAGGTGAAAATCTCTCTGGAGGTCTACTTACTCTTTGTGATCTTCTCACTCAGATCTGGGCTGTATGGGGCTCATTATGTGCCTGTTGCACATTCATGTCAATCTCTGTCAGTGATCGATGTTGGTCACCTATAACCGACCATGGTTCCTCTTTTTGCCGACCGATTGTGGTTGCCTTACCGACATTGGTTTGAGGAGTACCGACACCAGTTCTACTTGATGTTTGTTTTGAACTCGATCCTGTCTGTTGATGGCAGTTAGCCTGACCAACATCGGTTTTTGTAGAACCGACATTAGTGTCTTTGGAAGTTTGTTTTAGGTTTGAAAATTGATTTTCCTTCAAAATATCCTCAACTTGTTCATGTTTAGGCACGAAAACCTGATCTATGTACATTCTTTTGTCATTTCAATCAACGTCACGACTCCTAATAATCTTAGAATCTTCTAAAACCCAAAATCAATATCCAAAATCACCAGGATCATAACCAAAGAAATTACATCTCTTAGATTTAGCATCTAACTTATTTTTGTTTTCCCTATCAACATGCACAAAAGCTTTTGAGCCAAAAACTCTAAGAAAAGAAAAAACTACCTCTTTTCCAGACCAAGATTCTTCTGATATTCCACCATCCAGTGTTGTTGAAGGCCCATAGTTGATCAAGTACATTGTTGTATCTATTACTTCTACCCAAAACTTCAAAGCTAAACCGACATGTATCCTCATGCTTCTAGCATGTTCCATGATTATCCTGTTCATTCTTTCTGCAACTCCATTTTTCTCTAGAATCCTAGGAACCATTCTTTCTCTTCATATTCCATTCACCGAATAATAATCATTGAAATCCCTACTGCATTACTCACCACCATTGTCATATTTAAGACACTTTAATTTTAAGTTTGTTTCATTTTCCACAAGGGATTTCTGACTTTTAATAGTCTCAAACACATGAAATTTACACTTAATATAGTAGATCCATACCTTCCTTGTGGCATCATCAATGAAAGTCACATAATATTAGGATCCTTCAATAGAAGCTACCTGAGTTGGTCCACACACTTCTGAGTATATAAGCTCTAATTTTTCTTCCTTCTTTTTTGACCCAACCTTGAGAAATATCACTCTCTATTGCTTTCCAAATATTCAGTGCTCGCAAAATTCAATATCTAATTGTTTCAAATATGATAACTTACCCTTAGCCTTTAAGATTTGCATTCCTTTTTCACTCATATGGCCTAGCCGATTATGCAACATGGTTGCATCTGAAATAGTAGTAGATAGCATAAAAAAGGAATTAGTAACACAAGTAGACATATATAAATTTCCTACCTTCTTACCTCTTGCCATAATAAGAGATCCCTTGGTAACCTTCTAACAATTGTATGTGAATATAGCCACGCATCTAGATTCACCTAGTTACCCTGCATATATTAGATTTCTCTGGAGGCTTGGCACATGCCTCACATCTTTCAATACCCATGGATTTCCATTCTACAACTTTACATGAACATCATCTTTACCAGTAATATTAAATGGCTCATCATCTCCTAAATAAACTTGTCCAAAATCACCTTGAACATAATTACTGAAATAACCCTTATTAGGGGTAGCATGGAAAGAGGCTCCAGAATCTAAAACCCAAGATTATAATTTATTATCCAAGGAGAGAATAAGGGCATCTTACTTTACCTCACTTGCAATGTTTTCCTCTTTACCTTTATCTGATGTATTCTCTTTGTTTTCCTTGGACCAACACTCCTTCTTTATGTGTCCTCTCTTTCCACAATTCTAGCAGAGTAAATCTTTGTACCTGGATCTAGATCTATCATGTCTTGACTTTGATCTCCCATTCTTCTTGCTCTTTGATAATTTCTCATTAGATCTTCCCCTTCTTTCTACAAATAAATTTTGTCTAGATGATGCTTCTCCTGATCTTTTCCTGCTTATTTCCTCATTAAGGATTACACTAAAGACATCATCAAATTTCAAACCTTTAGAAGCAGTCATTGTATTACTTACAACCATTACCAAATTATCCCAACTATCTGGCAAAGAGCATAAGAATAAAAGTGCTTTCACTTCATCATCAAATTAAATTTCTACCAATTTTAATTGATTTACAATAGATTGGAAATCATTCAAATGATTAGATACAAATCCACCTTCTTGCATCTTAGAATTAAACATTTTTTTCATCAAATAAACCTTATTCGAAGCACCAGTAGTTTCATACAAATTTGCTAAAGATTTCATCAACTCTACCTTGGTTTTTACATCTACAAAATTTGAAGCTACCGATGCTTCCAGGCTCAATCTTATAGATCCCAGAGCCTTTCTGTCAATAACCTTCCATTCTTCATTAGTCATCGTGTTCGGATGTCCATGCTCATCCAACAGTAAGTATAGATCTTTCTGATACAAATAATCCTCCACATGCATCTTCCATAGTTGATAATTATGACCGTCAAATTTCTCTACTCAGTATTTACTATCTTCTGCCATTTCTCTACTCCCACTCAGTTAGAAAACCCTCTTTGAGTAAATCCTGTCAACATAGAAAACCTCTTAACAAATCTCTGATACAAGTTGTTGGGGTTAAACCATATAACAATGTTGCATAGATTTAATTTCAGATATATCATACAAGCAATGAATGCGGAAATAAGACAGAAGATAAAATAAACAAGAGAAAGATAACACCAGATTTAACGTGCTTCACCCAGTGTGGGCTACGTCCACCAATAAATGACTAATATTATTATTCAATGCTTTACAAAGGAAATACAATGAAGATCTGTTGTCTTCCAACACCTCATAGAATATTCAATGCTTTTCCCGCACTCAGCTACTCTTTCTTGCTCACTAAGAAAGCTTACGTGCAAACAATTGCTATTTTCTTCTCTCATACACGCATCCAATATATATATATATATGTATATATATATGTGTGTATATATATATGTGTATATGTATATATATGTGTGTGTATATATATACACACACATATATATATATATACACATATATATATACACATATACATATACACACACACACACACACACACACACACACACACACACACACACATATATATACACACACACACATATATACATATATATACATATATACATATATACATATATACATATATATATATACATACATATATATATATATATATATATATATTCTTGGACTCTAACTATGCTTTTACAATTAAGAAATTATCTTTAAAGAAAAATATATATTCTAATTCTCGGTCCAAAAAAAAACCGTCGCACAGGTAATCGTCGCCGGTCACTTCTTGACCGACACCAGGCACTGTCAAAACCAACAACATGTAAAAAAAATCTTTCTGTGAACCAATTAAGCTCCATACTTAACACATTGATTTTTTAATTCAATGGATACTTCTCTCAATTTTTGCAAATCTCCATTCTTCTCATGCATTCTCCACCCTTGATCCAAATCCAATATGGCTTCATCTTACCCATTGAATCCTCCACCCATTAACTATATATTAAGCTCTCCTCCTCCATGAGAGCCATCTTGAAAATCCATAACAAATCTCTGCCATTTTTATTTTCAATCACCCAATCAATCCATTCTACCATCATCCAATCAATCTATTACCATATTCACTAAGAAAAAACATCAAGAAATCAAGGGGAGGTGCTACCCAAGTGACTCCAAAAATATGAACCAACTATAATCCAACATATTCAATTAAGATAAAATCCAACACATCAAAGGCGAAGCTTTGAAACTTGTACATAAGTGTGGGTATTATAATCTCTCTCTCTCTCTCTCTCTCTCTCTCTCTCTCTCTCTCTCTCTCTCTCTCTGCCCCCCCCGCCCCCCCTTTCCATCTATTTCTCTATCAGAGGTTTTTTTTAGAAGACTAGATTTAGGAATCAATTGGTTTGTTTTTGGTTTCTAACTTTCATATAATCTTTTCTTACATTAAAGATAAAAAACTAAAAAGTTATAGACAAAACCAAAGTTTTGTCTCTAATTATTATATGAAAATAGGCCCCCATGTAGTAGTGCCAAGGAGGCATCACAAACAGAGCTCAAAAATTGTATTTGATGAGAATCCAATGAAGTAGAGCTATATCATTCTAAAAAATAACTCTAATAAGTTAGCATATCAAGCATGAAATAGAGAATGATGTAGCTACATAGGAATCCCTAAATATCTTAACAAGTGTTGTTAAGGAAATTTAATAAAAACATAGATTCATGTCATCACAAGACCACCCCGTGAAATATTTTAGGATTCCCTTATAAAACCATGAGATTAGATGGAGAATCAATAAACACATAAATACACAATTAAATTGTTTTTATTTTACTTCCTTACATTTCTTGTCTTATGTAGTCAAGTAGAATACCACACAATGGATTAAGCATTATGATATTACACCACTAGTAATCCACTTAATTACATTGTTACTAATTTCAATTAATGGGAAAGTATTTAAAAAATGTATGGAAAGGAGTAAAAACAAAGTTGAGATGAACATGTTCACTTTTCAATAGAAACATGAAAAACAAAGGAAAAATATTGGTAAAATGTCCATGATCTTTCATAGGTGCAAAGATGATTTTAAAAATAGAGATTGCAATGGCCATTACTTTTTTCAATTATACAATTAACAAGGGGATGGATAATATATTAGTTAAAAAGAAAAAATAATTGTGGTAGCTGGGGCTAGAAATAATCCATAACTTGTGTATAAAAAGAGTTTATAATGCAATAAATTATTAGAATAAGGTCTTATAGGTGTGAGATTCGTGATTCCTCATGGCTAGGAGGAGGAATGTGTGGGCGTTGAGGCCATGGGTGTTGTATATGGACCCCATTGTTTCATCCACCGATAATTATTTGGGGAAGCCTGAATAAGAAACCTTTCCATACATTCTAGGAAATGTTGACACAACCTCTAATGGAGCTCCCTTATCTCCTTCAAAATATCCCATGTTGAAAGGATTTGTCACACTCCAACAATGTCTGTGGTGATGTTGATGATCATCCAGTCGATGTCCATGTCAAAATTGGGTGAGAGTAGAGTAAGGCTCTCAGGAGCACTTAGAAGATGATGAAATAACTGCGGACATTTCCCCGGGCACTGCCTCACCAAGTTCCCCACCTACGAGTAGGAATATAGAACATTAATCTCCTTATTCAAGGTTGTGCTACCATGGAATCCATACAAACTCATGTAGACATTATCCATGATAACATCATCAAATATTAGCACCAAATACAATTTCCCCCTTTCTTATTCTTCTTCTCAGGTGAAAGTAGAGATCCTGATTTCACAACACCTTCCACGAGAGTAGCAATGTCGCTCCTTTTCATAGAATACCCTAATGAGTAGGTTTCATCCACCCTCTGTTCCCCTAGAATTGGGTTGGAATTAGATGGGGAAAATCCTTTGTAGCCCTTTGTTCTTTTATATCAGGTGGGCATAGACATAGAGGGAGTTATTTGCGTTCCATTTCTCATTTCGGAACACTTCGCAAAATCTACCACAATGGCACGTTGTGCAGGGGTTAATTTATGGTACTAAAGGAGATGAATATTGAGAAGGGGAATTGTGGTTGGAAAATGGTCCTTATGGTATTTTAGAACCATAGGTTATTCTTTCATCAGATCCAATGGCTTCCTCCAGTGCCCATAGGCACTTCAACTTGTACCACCATTCAATGCTGACAATGCCAAGACCACCATACATACCACCCATAATATAACCATATTAACCAGGAACACAAACAACAACTAAGGTTAATTTTTTGGTGAATTATCAGAGGAGAAAAATACAAAATATTTTAAGAATTGTTATGTTACAAGCTTCGACATCGATTGGGCTTATATAGGTAGAGATCCTACCATGAATAAAAACCAAAGATTCCTTTGGCCATCTCAGGAAACTTGCATTGGAGTTTCTTGGAAATATCTTTGGTTAAAAAAATTTATAGCTTGGTCTCCTCTGGACACCAAGATTTTTCTACTTTTGAAATTATATCCTGTCAATACCGTCTTTGTTGACAAATAAGGTACTGAACATGAGGAATTTCAAAAAATAATTAATTGGCACGATTTGATTCTACTTTCACGCCGGATTTGGTGGGCTCTTCCGGGTGCCAGAGACAGTCACCTCCATTAACGAGATAACAAAGAAAGTTTTTTAATGGAGGAGGATGCTCTTTTATCCGGGTGTTTTAGTTCAACTGTCACGTTAACATTCAACGTTGAATGCACTGGCAAGATACACTCGGTGGAGAATCCATGCCACCATTTATACATATAACGACATAAGAGAGAAAAAATTGAGATATTTTAAAACAAGATTGATATAATAACAATGAACTATTTAGTAAAATATTTGGCAAGTTGGTGGATTATTTAGGTGTGGATTCAAGGTTTAATAAAATTCAAGGGGTTGTTAATAAAAATTTAAAAGGGTGTTGTTTATTACTTCTGGTGTTTTTGTGGAGAAGGTAAAATGGTTGTATAAAAATATGTACTATTGTAGATGTATATGGGATTTATTATGTAAATTTGTGGTTTTATCATGTGTGTTAGTAGGACAATAAAATATTTATATTTTAAAATCTACATCTCAATCTTTTATTATCAACACCCCCTCCAAATACAAATTTTCAATTATAGAACACCCCTTATTAAATACCATATACCCAAACTACCCATTTTCCCTATGAGATTTTTAATACCTCTTTAGTGTTGGATTTAATATTTTACAATTGCACAAAAAATTGATTATATTTTCACGTAAAAACTTAATGAAATTTATTTTGGACTCAAAAAGTACAAACCCTCAGTATGTGTAATTTGATGTCTCCCTTCTTTTATTTTCTATCTACATTTGTCATACTAATCAAAATTTATATAACAATGTGAAGGGTTATGTGTGATTACATTATTATTCATTGAATTTATTAATATTCATGACATTCATTATCCTAAAACATTTGAATCAAATGACAAAAAATATAGCTTACCAATGACACTATGAAGGATATCCCAACTTTTGAGAGTTATGGAATGATATTACTCTGAAAAACATGTTTCTTATGTAAAAATCATCCACTAATTTAAAAGCACACAAAAGGACACAAAGAAAAAGTATGTAGATAAAAGAATGCTATATAAGGTATCAAATAAGCACCAAGAGTTTGGTATAATTTTATTGACTCATACTTGATTATTAATGGGTTTTGTAGAAGTAGCAATGAGCCCACATTATATATAAAAATGAATGATCAAGGTCAAATCTTGATAGTATGTTTATATGTAGATCTAATTTTTACTAGAATATTTATGTTGACTTATTAAAGTTTGTAATGAAAAAAGAATTTAAAATGATAAATATGAGATTAATGAAGTATTTCCTTGGTATCAAAGTAAGTTAATCAAAGGATGAATTTTTCATATGTTAGAGTAATATGCACATGATGCATTGAAAAGGTTAAGAATGTTGAATTTGAATCCAATATCAACATCAGTTGCCATAGGAACGAAGTTAAGAAAAAAAGATATGGGTTCTAATGGTTATCCAACTTTGTAAAATATACTTGTAGGAAGTCCGATGTATTTAATGGCCAAAATGCCAAATATTATGTTTGTTGTCAGTCTTATATCAAGGTTCATGAAGTCAGCTAAAGAATCATGTTGGCAAGCATGAAAAATAATATTAATATATGTTACAAGAACAACTTGATATGGCATATTATATGAATCATTTGAGGATTTCAAATCAATAGGTTACGCTTTTAGTGATTTTGCATGAAGCAAAGCTAGTAAAAAAATCTCTTCCAAATAAATATTTCACCTTGGATCAAGTGTAGTGTCATGGGATTCAAAGAATAAACCCATTGTCACCATTTTATTAATTGAACTTGAGTATGTGGTGACATCCACTACTTGTCAAGAACTAGATGTGTAGAGTGATATCCGATCTCTTGCACCATCAAGAAGAAGCGACTCAAGTATATTGTGATAAAAATTTGAAGCCATTACATTATTGAAATTATAGATCATGTATTATACAAAAGAAGCAAGCACATTGATACTAAGTATCACTTCATCAGAGATCTTATAAAATATGGTGAAATTCATCTTGAATTTTGTAAATCATAAGATCAATTTGCAGATATTTTCATGAATTCGTTAGCTAAATAGCTTCAAATATTTTACAAAATGTTTATGAGCCATAGGGTTAGGTTATCAAGATTAAGGGGGAGTGTTGGACTATTAATCTCTCATATCTACCTAAAATGAATGTCACTGACTTAAAGAAAAAGTAAATTTTTTTTCTTTTTCTAAAATATATATTTATGTCATTAATTCTAACATATTGTTCACAGAATGAATATTTTGTATTCAACTCATGTCACTCTAAATTCTAAAATTTTATCTTAACATTAATGTATTTTTGGAATGTTGTATGAAGTTCTAGAAACAATGAATTTCTAAGACCTCTATAAGTGTGATGTTTTTTTGTAATACATTTAAAGGTGTGAATTAGAAGAGCAACTAAGTTCTATCAAAATTGTTTTACTGAAGTGAGTATTTATGTGATTATTCCATTTTTTTGCATCATTTATCAGGCTTCAGTTTTCCTTTTTAAATATAAATAAATTTATTTTATACTTAATGTTTTTTATGAGCCATTAATTTCTACCAATTTTCTTCAAGTAAAATTGTGAATTCACTCTTATCAATGTTTGGCAATCGATCATGGCAGTCATGATTTTTATACTCTTCTCGTCTATGTATGTTTATTCATTACTAGAATTATTGTGAAACAATAAAATGTTTTCTACTTATTCATGTTTACATGTGGAATTATTAAAGGAATATCTCATATTTACTTTAATAGAATTGTTGTGTTTTAAAAAGTATGATGTCTTGTGTTAAGCACTTGGAATTTTTTGTATGGATTATCTTAGAGGCCAAGCTTGGATGCGATTTTAAAAAATACTAGGTTGAAAATATTTTTCCATGAAAATTATCAAACAATCTACAATTAGTATGAATGTATGTTTCAAGCTCTCCATAGTGTTAGGTTTTTTTTGGTGTTTTCTCTTGAAACAAGTATACACTTTAACGAGACGTAATCAGTGATATTGCATAATTAGATTGATTGGTGTTCTATATTTCTATGTGTGGGATATAAATTGACCTAATTTTGTAACCTCTTTGAAAATATTGTCAGGAGGAAGCACAAGTATTATTACTCTCTTTTGTTAAAAGAAGAAGAAGAAGAAGAAAGAAAGAGGTTTAAGGGTTATTATTTTGGCATATGTAGTCACCAAATCTATACACTTGGGTAAATTTTAAGTATGCTAGCATTTACATGATTCCTAAGAAAGAAAACTAGTAATTGACAGATCCCTTTAGTTTTTTACTTTGTCTTCTCTACTTTTGTTTCCTTTACACATATTGTACTCTTGTCAGCATTTGTCTATTTTATCTTTCTATGGCCTCGGAAACTAGCACCAGGCTCTACTGTCATCCTGGGTGATCATGTCCCTCTTTACATATTTTTTATCCTGTTGGACCCCTTTCTATTATTAATTACTTTTTACCACTTTGGGTCAGCCTTTCAATTGTCAATTATGAAATTCAAACAAGGGAATCATATAAATACACATTTATGTTTTCAAAATAAAGGACCAAGCACTAAGCATTACATATTATCACCTAAGCTTGCATTTAAAAGCAAAAAGAGCATCAAAGGAATCCATCTAGCATTCATTCAAGGGAAAATTGTTGCATTACTCTTCATACACAATAGGAGGAGAAGTTCTATTATATTCCATCCCAGACATTCTATACATATGGTTCATTTTAGATCTATCCTGCTATCACTGTGGAACTTATACAAGGGTATCCTAGGGCATCATTTCTACACACACACAAGAACTACATGGAGTATGATATGTAGTGCAGCACTCGGTCATAATTTCACTCTTCGGGTGACCTTCGGGGTTAATCCGACTCCCCATTTTGCATTTTCATTTTTAGGTTTGATTTGGTTTGTGGGCATGTGCAAGTGAACTTCTTTCTTATAGTTTACAGGTAAATTCATAGATTAGATAGAAAATAAAGAGCGATAGACAAAAAAGAACAACAAACGTCATTCAGCCCTGAAAGATTCAAATCCTTAACATCTACCTAAACATCAGCGCTTAGATCCAGACACTAGCACCATGCACTCCTATCCTCTCTCAGGTGCTCTTGTCCTAGTCAAGTTCAAATTTTAGAACCTCAAGCGAGCCTCTATGAAGCTATTCTTAGTCTGTTCTAGTATTTCATCATCCTAGATCACTTCTTGTCCATTCAAAAATCAACTCAGTCCCTCTATCACTCTCTTTATTATGGTTTCAAATCATTTACTTGCATGTTGTTTGTGTCTTACTATATAATATTGCTTGTATATCATTAGGTACAATAGTTACTTTGAAAATAAATATTTAAACATATTTTTATTAAATCATTTAGTTAACCCCACTCGTGATCGGTCCTTCATATCCTTATTTTTCATATTACCTTTTCTTTGATGGCTCCTAAGGTTCCTCAAGCCTCCTTGTATCAATCACTTCAAATGCACCCACCTTGCAAAGATGAAATTTAAAAATATGTACACACTATGTACCTCCTTCACGATACACCATATTCACATGTGAGTTCCATTTTCAATCATCTATCTGACAACCCTATTGGTCCTAATACTCCATCCAATCAACCCATCTTAGCATCAATTCAATTTTTACACCATATTTTTCAAGACAAATTTCAAGTTATGGAAACCACAATTACATCTCTCAAAGTTTAAATCTAACATCTTAAGGCCCATGCTAGTTCTTCTTATACATCTCATCCTAATCATATCTCTTCTACATGTGCTCATATAAGCTAACCCCAAGTATTACCGCTACCAGTACCTTTCAAGATTGATCTACATGATAATCAACATGATATTCTTCCTGATCTTCTTAGTCACCTACCATCCTTATCGACCTGCAAAATATGAAGGTTTACCATTTTTCAATTATCACAGACTTAAGGGACATCATGACAATGATTTCTATGCTTTACGATGAATAATTCAGCACCTTGAGCATCAGGGTTTTATTTCATTTACTACATAACATTCTGCTACGTTCTCATCTCCTATTGATAAATCCCTTTGGGCTCCCAAATCTTCTCCCTATATGTCTAATGAGAATCATTCCATAATCACTAATGTTCCTTCTTCAATCAGTTAAGAGTCATTTATCCAACCCATTCCAGCTAAGCAACCACCTCTCAAAATGTGTACCCCATCATATCATAATACTAAGACATCTACAATGTTACCAATTCCAAATAGGCAACCACCATCCAAAGAAAAGAAACCAATTCATCTGAAACAAGTTGTGATCAGTCACCTACTTGCATTTCCTCTATTAAGCCTACAATCTCATGTTGTTCATACTCTTGCTCCTACCTACCATTTTCATGACTATACATTTTCCTATGAGACATTTCAAACTCCACCATAAATATCCATCACTCACACACTTTTGGGGCATCACACATCTCCCCATCCATTACTATCAGTTATCTCTAGTATTTACTTCTACACTATACGCTTCATGCTTCATATCTAAAATTTTCTAAGCATTCTCACCACTTGGTACACACATTATAACATCATTACCCTATGGCGTACTCTCGTGCTACGGTTCACATTTGAATGTTGAGGACATACTACATAAAAGAAACTCACATTACACACTTCATGCTCAGTGCTTCAGAATGCATATATTTTCTAGCATCTACTCGCACGTGACAAACCCATTTCCCAATGATGCACTATTGTTCTATGGTTCATTCTTGATTACTGAGGGGGAATTTATAAATTAACATCCTTTCATACACATCCACTAGGGGTAAACAAAACTCCTTCCATCTTCACATCTTGCATACCACACCATCACACCATCACAAAATTTGCATATCTTGGTTGTGTTTACTCTTGTTTGCTTATACTACTTACATGTTACACTTTGCTTACTATGTTAGATGGATACTCAGTATGTCATATCTTTATCATAGATACACATGCATGTTCACTTGGTCTCTGGAAGAGAATCCCAGTCTATTAAATATCCTTACATGATGCATGATGCTTGACATTGTATCCCTTGCTAGTCCCATTGAGGATCCTGAGGGCATCTACATTTGTTACTTTCATCCTACACACATTACAAGTTCTATTGTTACATTATTTACTACTTTTCATTATTATCACTTTAATTTTCATTGCTACATACACACTTTGACCTACTATTTATCTTTCTAACATGTTAGCAGGTGCTTCATGTGTAGCATTTGTCTTGTAGGGTACATATAACCATGGTTATCTAATATATTTTGTTTGTTATTGTTTGTTATTGTATGCTATTTTTTTATAGGATTTTCTTGATGTCTCATGTGATCATTATATGCTTTTGGCCACTTTTTCCTTGATTTTCTTGTGACATTGTGAGTAATATCCCATGTTTGATACCCATTTTTCATGCCCCATCTTGTTTTCACACTTGTTTGTTACATTCTCTTCTCTTGCATGTTGTCTTTTACTGCTAACACTTTTACTAGCCTACTTTATTTGCATGTGCCTTGGTTTCTACCAAGCACATCCCCTACCCTCTAAATGTATCCATTTCCTATCAGTATCAAGTCCTCTCCTTTGGGCCATATTCTCCTACATTTTTCGCATGCACCCCAAATGACGAGGGCATACACTGGGTGAACAAATCACCCCTACAGTAGCATAGAGTTATAATTTAGATCCACACCATATAGAAATGCCATAAGAATAAATTCACTGAATGGTATAGAAAAGCCTTGGACCTCACACACAGTATAGAAACTAGTGCCCAGACCCAGACACTAGCATCTAGGTGGTCCTATCCTCCCCTGGGAGATAATATCTTGGGGGAAGAAATAGTACTTATTTTCAATTCATCACAGTCTTTAAGAGTCTACAAAACAACTATCCAGTACTAAGAATTTTCCTCCAAAAACATAATGCATTTTATCTTCTACAATTAGTTACTGTAGATGTAAAAGAGAGGTTAGTGAAAATGCAAAGAAGAAACCAAAGCAACATGATTCATAATCTAACACTCTTAAACACTACCTCAGATTGAGTTACATGGAAGAAAGAGAGAATGTAATACCTTCAATTACCAATGAAGATCTCCCTTGATGATTTGGATGTGCTCAAGATGGTGGATTGATTGTGCTTGCATGATTTGAATTTGTAGAGTCACTTGGACAACACCTCCCCTTGATTGCTTTAGATTGCTTAATGAGTGATGATGATGGATTAATAGATCGGATTGGAGATGAATTGAAAATTTTGGATGACTGATGAAATAAAATGAAAAATATTTTTTATGGATTTGATAACTTAGCTCTCATGGAGGAGGAGAGCTCAATTTATAGCTAAGGAGTGGAGGATTCAATGGCTAGGATGAAGCCATATTGGATTTGGATCAAGGGTGGAGGATTCATGTGAGGATTAGAGGATCCTAGAGTGGAAGTTTCTAGAATTTGAATTCAAAAATCATGGAGGGAAGAAGTTTCCATTGAATTAAAAATTCAATGAGAGAAGAAGGTTAAAGAGACTTCTAGAAATAGAGGCCTCTAGATTTAGAGGTAGAGCATGTGATTAGGATTATAATTAGATAAAATTAATGAAGATGATTAGGATTGAGGTTAAATGGAAAGTCTATGTGTAAGGATGTGTAGGGTAGGTGGATAGGTAGATATAGGAATATTAAATTCCTATAAATGTATAATAGGGATTATGATAGAATAATATTATATAATAATGAAATAAAAGTGATTAATGATAAGATGGGATATAATAATGGGTTAAAAGGATTAACGAAGGAATGATAGGATATTAGATAAATGATAAAGGGTAAATATGATAAAATGGATGAAAGGG
Source organism: Taxus chinensis (assembly GCA_019776745.2). Classification (NCBI taxonomy): domain Eukaryota; kingdom Viridiplantae; phylum Streptophyta; class Pinopsida; order Cupressales; family Taxaceae; genus Taxus; species Taxus chinensis. Next base: position 499,438,577 of record CM034156.1, read on the forward strand.
ATAATAATAGTTAATATTGTGATTAATTATTAAATAACGGTGGTGTTGGAATGTTTACATGACAGATTAACTGTAATTAATCATGTTGACATTTTAGATGTCTACATTTTTTCCCTCTTTGAATGGTTATTGTGTAGCAATGACCGTTCAAAGAAAAAGAAAAAGAATATGTTAGGATGGTGATATGATTTCCCCTCGATGGGTTAGGAAAGGAGGAATGATTTGGGTAGCCACTCGAAAAAAGGAGAGGCTCAAGTTAGTAGATGATAAATTATAGGATGCATATTAGAGGATTAGAAGATTTGAGGATTTAGAGGATGAGGACTAGAATATTAAAATATTTGAGGATTTATAGGATGAGTATTAGAAGATTAGAAGGTTTGAGGATTTAGAGGATGAGGATTAGAGGATTAGAATATGAGGATTATAGGATTAGAAGATTAGTAGATAGGAGAGAAGATTAGAGGAGTAAGAGATCAGAGGATTAGAAAATATTGGATTTTGGATTAGAGGATGCCCAGATAAGGGTGAAGTTTAGGATTGATAGATTAGAGAATGCCCATGTCAAGGGATTATGTGTTGAGGATTTTTTAAGATGTTAGATTTCGAGATACCCCAGTCAAGGGGATAGGATTTGAAGATTGTTAGTTGTGAGGATTGATTTGATTATATGATTGAGGATGTTTGGATGAAAGACAAAGGATTGGTTTTTAGATTGACTTGGATGAGAGGATTAGAACGTTTGAGTTTGATTGATGAGAGGATGTTATACGATGCCGCATCCAGGGGGTGAAGAGTTTGAATATTCGATGTGAGATGAGAAGATTTGGATGTGGATATTGATTGTTTGATAAAGGATTGATTGGATAGGATGATGAGGATGAGGATGTTAGATATTGATGAGAATGTGGTGTGGATGATGATAAGTCTCAAAGATGATGATAAAAGTGGGTGTTCTCCCATAAAATTCCCACTTTTATCATCATTAGCAATGTTATAAATGTGGCATAAAGCAAGATGCATCAAGGTATAAAGACCATGAAGATTGAATTTTCAAATGGTCGTGTCCTCATATCATTGAATAGATTAATACAAAAAATATGGTCCTCATATCATTGGACCGTGTAGAAGAAAAAGAAACAAATTGGGCCTCATGTCATTGGCTGAAATGTAAATGTAGAAAAGAAAACAAACACGCACGTTGCATTTTTTGAATTTTTTTATTTTTAAATGTTTTGATTTTTGATGTTTAAGTTATTTGATTGTGGATGTAGAGATTTTGGATTTGAGATGGGGGAATGGTTTAGGATAGGTAAGATGAAAGGATTCGGGATGGGATAGTCCATGGGGGGGTGGGAAGGGATGTAAGGTCAGAAATGAATTTATCCTATAAGTCCCAAAGTATGTTTGGGTAGGATGAAAGGGAAGGATTGAGGAAAATTATATAGGTTGGATAGGATAGGGATTGGTTGATAGGTTGGGATTAGATGGAGGTGGGATGGGAGATATATACGATGAGGGATGTGGTATAGGATAAGATGGGGGATATGGAAGATGATAAGATATGCCCCCAAGTATGGGGGGAGGGATTGAGGGATAGATGTGGTGTGCCCCCAAGTGTAAAGTAGGGTGGTCTATGTGAATGGATGGATGGGTTCGATTTCCCCAGGTTTTGGGTAGGATGGGAAGTGAGTGGTATCTAAAAGGGGTAATGCCCCTAGCGGATGGAAGTAAAGTTTCCCCTAGTCAAGATAATGACAGTCTGAAAGGGACATGAGGAGGATTTGATGAAAAGGAAAGGATCATCGTCTTCCCACGGATGTTCAAACCAAAGCAAAAAAAGATGTTGATGTGATGGATGGAAGGAAAATGACATCACTAATGAATAAAAGATGAGCCTAATGACACATGTTGTAAGGCAAGAGTTGAACTAAAAGAGAAGTGTGGCCTAGTTCTAAACAATACCTAGAAACAAGCGATCCCTATGTCTCTGCGAGATCAAAATGTGTGTGATTGTCTCAGTGTTAATGACCGCTTGAAGTGAAGACTTAATGGGTATTATGTGAAGACACACTATTCAATGTATATGGAGTGATTAATTCAAATAGGTGGATGGAAGGTGAACAGAAGACTAATTTGTGCATTGCTTTGTTGTCAGCCAGGAGCTCATAGCCTTGACGGAGATGCATCTAATTCTTGTCACAATATTTCTCTACTACCAGTCACGCATCCATAGACCCGGTAGAGATGTTGGAAAACCCCCTAAAGAGAGTCTTGAGGTGGATTTTATTTGATGTTTTGATATTTTTCTTTTTTATAGTTGGATTTTTTGCATAAAGAGGTTCCACTCTCTTGAGAACACTCAAGGGGTTAAGAATCACTAGTGGCTTGATGGTGGGATGTAAATGATTGTTGATATGACATTTGCTAGAGTGTCTTAAGACACTACCAATGGTCTTAACCACAAGCTGATTAAGTGTGTTTAATTGTGTGGATATCTAGGAGGACAATTGTGCTTGAATGTTGGAGGTAATGATAGACCAAGGTCACATGGTTATAGTAGGAACTATTGTCTTACAACATGTGTGAGAAATCTGATCAAGTGTTAAAATGAATGGGTTGGAAAAGGATTAAATTTATGGGATAATAAGAACGGATTATATGCAAATGGATTTAGATATTGGATGAAAGGAGGATGGGTGGGAAGGAAAGAAAATTCATGCATAAGAAAAAATGTATGTGCTCAATCAATTTTTAGGAGTTTGGTATTTGTCGAGGGATTAAATGATTTGTAATTGGGTTTGGTGATTAATATAGTAGAATCAACAAGAGGAGTGGTAGAAATGGTTTGTGATTGAGTAGTGAGAGGGGTGTTATTAGTGTTAGGTTTATACCCTAATCTTAAATGACCTGGATTTTGATGAAGGGAGATGGGTTCGTGAATGCCTTGTTCGTGGATGCGTAAGCCTTTTCATTTATGTTTCATATTAGAAAACATATTTTTAGCTATATGATATGAGGTGGATGTGGAAGAAGATGGCATGTAGTCATCATGATATTGGGGGTTGTAGTTTTCTCATCTGCTAAGAGGTCGAACTTGACAAAGGATGGGAGGTGAGATGTTTTTTGGTTTTTGGTCAAGGAAGGATTTTTTGATGTACGATGATGATGTTTGGATGTCAACTGTGATTTGGATGATGGGAAATGATTAGGGAGAGGGCTGGGATGGAAAGGTGGTGAATAAAGAGATAAAATGATAAGAATTCCTTGGTTAATGAGGTTTTGGACATAAGACCTAAATTGCATGCAACGATTAGTCGAGTGCTCATGGGTGCGATGGAAGTCACAATAATAGTGTTCCCAATACTAAGATGATTTAGGAAGGTTTTGATATCATGATTTTATTGGGGTATGTATGATCACGTTGAATTTTCTTAGATGATGGAAGAAGGTGGTCAAGGATTCTCTTGAAGGAGTGAAGTAGTTTAGTTTAAATGGTTTTGGGGGAGTAAAAAGTAAAGGTGTGGGAATGGGTGGATAATTAGATTATTTTGTCTTAGAAGATGAAGGGATGGATTAGTCCTTGGGGCCGATGTGGATGGTTTCAGATTAGAGGCTGAAGTAGTTTTGGTTGATTTTGGGTTGGTGGGAGCATGTGGTTTTGAGGTAGATGGTTTTGGCTTAGGATTAGATTGTTTGGGATTAGTATATGTAGATGAAGGGTATGGGGTATATTTATATGAATGGGATGGGTGTGATATGGGGATCACATTAGATTTGGATGATGTTGGAGATGAAGGATATTTGGGAGATGGGTGTGGTGTAAGAACCATTGTAGATTTTGTCAATTTAGGGGATGAAGTGGATGAAGGTGGCATAGGAGGCTCATTAGCTTGAGTAGGAGGTGGGATGGTGAGAGGATTGGGATTGGATTTGTTGGGTTTGGGATTTAGTTATTTAGGAGTTGTTAGATGTTTTAGAAATTGGGGATGGTGAGGATGATATAAGGTTAGAGGATAGGATAGTGTTAGGTTTAGATGATGAAAGGGGCGGATTATGATTAGATGTGGATTAAGATGATGAGGGTGGAATATGAGCCACATTAGATGGTTTATGATTGGGGGTAGAAGGGGATGAGGGTGACTTAGGAGTCGTGGTGGATGAGATGGTTTGGATAGGATTGGGTGTAGGTGATGGAGGGGATGAAATAGGCTTAGGGGCTGATTTTGATGGTGGATTAGGGATTATGGGACAATCTAGGAGAAAGTCTGTAGGATTGGATTTTGGTGATGAATATGATGAGGATGGATGAGTAAGATGAGATGTAGGATATGATGATTGTGAATGAAGTTGTTGGGGTTGTGGTGGATACGTGAATGGGACTCGATGATAATTTTAATGATGATTGAATTTAGGATTTGAGGTTTTGGATGATGGTGGATTATTTGTATGAGTTTTGATTGTAGTAAGATGTGTTTCATGATGATGGATATGGAATTTGGAGGTTGGGGTTTGGGATGGTTGTGTGGGTTTAGGATTAGTGGCTAGATTAGGAAGGACATAAAGGAGGTCCTCTTGGTCTAGGTAAAAGTTGGCGAGATGGTCAAAGTTGATGAAATTGGTTTTTTGGGATAGTGATTTATGTCGATTAGGTTGGGGGTGGATTGAGATGATTTTTTTCCTCAAGGAGGAGTTTAATGAGGTGAGAAGTAGGAATCTTAGGAAGGGGAAATCATGGATGGGTTTGGTTAAGAGATGATATTTTAGGGGATTGGCTAATAAAAGATTTAGGATTGGATATTTGTCTATTGAGTTGTTGGATGATTTCTATGATATTAAGATCAACGTGGGATGGTTGATTTGGATGACGAGGATGCGGTTAGTTGAGGTAGGATGTTAATTTTGAGATTTGTTAAATAATGTGTTGGATGGTGTGCGGGACTTTGTGGTCAAAGTGAGATGGTTGACTTTGATGGGTGGGCGATGATGGGATAGCTTGGTTGATGGATTTAGAAAAGAGGTAGGTGTTTGGGTGTTCGTTTGGAGAGGATGGGGATTGAGGGTCAAAGGTCATGATTTGATAGGATGTGTGGGGGATTAGATTTGGATTAGGATTATGGATTAAGGATGGGGATAGGATTAGGATAGAGATCGTGTGATTAGGGATAGTTAATTATGATAATGTTTGATTAATTAAAATTTTAAAGTGATGGAATGGCTAAGGGTATAAAAAACATGTAACACACATCCTAACTAGTCAAGTTGTTTTGCAATCAAGCTATAGCCTACTTTCAATACCACACACTAAAGGTGGTGCCACAATTGTCTCTCCACCTATGTGTCGATGTGGGTATGGCTAGCAAGTGATATTAAGGAGTGCGGTCTCCTTGCACTATAGCTTGATATGTAGCCAAGAGGTTTCCTAGTCTAGGGTGCATGAGCTCACTAAGGGCATCTCTGATATACCTTGCGCTACGTGGGGCCCAATCCCATGTTACAAGGATGTTTTCTAAGGCCTGGGTATTAGGATGTGGAAGCCCCTCTCTTCACGTCCCTCTTAAAGCAAGTAATCGCTTAGCCAATAACGACATATGTCCAAGAATTTGTATACCCCACTAGAACTCGAGGTATGTCTACGTGTGTGGAGATGAATCTCATGGTCATGAGACCCCTAGGACTATGGAAAGTGTGTGGATATAAATTCCACGTCAATTTGCCCCTAAAAATGAAAAAAGGAAGGCTAGCCACTTTTGATCCTCAAGATTGTCCTAGGACGCAAGATGAGAGCATACACGGTTTTGCCTTCGACATGGACAAACAACAAAGGGAAAACACACAAAAGGATGATAAATTCAAGATAATTCAATGTTAGATGATAAAATGAAATGAAAAATATTATCAGTTTGGTGATTGGTTCTTCAAGAGGAGGCCCTACAAAACAAAGGTTAGTAGTTTGATTTTTAAACCCAATATCTTGGACTAAACGAGCTGCAAAACAAGAGGATTAGTAGTTTTCAATCCTACAATCACAAAAAGCATAGATATATATAAAAATGGATGGAATATCCCCTTATTCCTGTAATATACCTATAAAAAATATAATGTTAGACCTATAAAAAATCAATAAAAACACTTGAAAACAAGATTAGACTGATAGTTGTGAGCAAAAATTGTAATTCTACAAAGGCATTAATTAACAGAATAAAGGAACCACTATATCTATAAAGGCTCCAATATATAAATGTGCTACTAGTTCTGTAAACGCACCACTATATCTACAAACACTACACTATATACATACACGCCACTAGTTTTGCAAACGCTCTACTATATACAAATGCACTACTAGCTCTACAAACGCACCACTATATACATATACGCTACGAGTTCTAAAAACATGCCACTATATCTACAAAAGTGCCATTTTGTTAACAAAAGATGGAAAAAGGAAAAAAAAATGTAATTTTGAGGTTTCAAAAGCCAAAAAAAGCTTTGAATTATTTACAAAGGGGCCACAGGTTTTAAAAAAGTGCAAAAGTAGATCCCTGCAACCACAGAAGTTAGTATCCTTGCCAAAAATGTTGTTTCAGGTAAAAGGTGTTGTTTCTTCTGCATAGGCACTAAATGACAGGTCAAAAGCGCTAAAACAGAAGACTGACACAAAATTTTGAAATTTTAAGGTGCAAATCCAAGTGAATTTTTTTAAAATTTGGACAGTTTGATTTACATATAAAATTTTATTAAAAAGAAAAAAAAAATTGGGGGGTAAGCCCCATGGTGGGTGCCATAAATCTAGATGAAAAATAGTGGTAAATGCAAATGCAAAGAAGAAACGAAAGCAACTTTATTCCTAATCTAACACTCTTAAGCACTACCTCAGATTGAGCTAGATGGAAGGGAAAGAGAATGCAATACCTTCACTTACCAATGAAGATCTCCCTTGATGCTTTGGATGTGCTTAAGATGGTGGATTGGACGTGCTTGCATACTTCAGATTTGTGGATTTAGTTAGACACCACCTCCCCTTGATTGTTTTATATTGTTTAATGAGTGATGATGATGGATTGATAGATCATATTGGAGATGAATTTCATATTGTGGATGATTGATGAAATAAAATGGGATATATTTGTTATGGATTTGATAAATTAGCTCTCATGGAGGAGGAGAACTCAATTTATAGCTAAGGAGTGGAGGATTCAATGGCTAGGATGAAGCCATGTTGGATTTGGATCAAAGGTGGAGGATGCATGTGAGGATTAGAAGATTCTAGAGTGGAAGGCTCTACAATTTGAATTCAAAAATCATGGATGGAAGAAGCTTCCATCGAATTAAAAACTAAATGGGAGAGGAAGGTTAGAGAGGCTTCTATAAATAGAATCCTCTAGATTTAGAGGTGGAGTATGTGATTAGGATTAGAATTATATTAGGTCAATAAAGATGATTAGGAGTGAGGTCACATGAAAAGGCTAAGTGTAGGGATGTGTAGGGTAGGTGGGTAGGTAGATATAGGAATTCCTATAAATGTATAATAGGGATTATGATAGGATAATATTATATAATAATGAAATAAAAGTGATTAATGATAAGATGGGATATAATAATGGATTCAAAGGATTAATTATGGAATGATATGATATTAGATCAATGATAAAGATTAAATATGATAAAATGGATGAAAGGGATAATAATAATTAATCTTACAATTAATTATTAAATAATGGTGATGTTGGGATGTTTTCGGGACATATTAATTGTAATTAATCATTTCAACATTTTAGATGTCTACAATTACAACATGGAACAACACAGGATGTACCATATGCAGTGGTGCTCATTCGAGAAGTATTCATAGAAGGAGAGTAAAGCTAGACCTCTCTCCCCAACACTCTTCTCTTAGCATGAGATCGCCCAAAAAACTTGTTCTTGGCATGAGATTGCCCAAAAAACCTACTCTTGGTGTGAAATCACCCAAAAAACTCGCTCTTGGTGTGAGATCACCCAAAAAACTCACCGTTAGCAGCAAATTCAGCAAATCACGACAATTCTCTATCTTTTACACTATTTCATATTAGGTGCACAGTTTCATTTTACACACTTTTACACATACTTATACATGCATTACTTTGATTTATCATTTACGGAAGTTTGACTACTCTTTCACTCTTATTTTACAAGTTTGTCCTTTATACGCAACAAGAAACAACCTACAAGCTTACAAAAATAGGTACAAGCCACACATACGCTTCACCCTTAGTCCACTTCCTCTTCCTAGTCTCCATGCTTCACTTTGCAATCATTTCACGCTTCACTTGTCCACTTGGCACACTATTCACCACACTCTTTATAGAATCATAAGATATGCATCTTCTGACTACTTTATGCTATCGAGTATTCACTCAACATCATAAAGTGGGGGAAAATGTAGTCACAAAATCTATATACTTGGGTACATTTATAGGTCCTAAAATCATGCTAGCATTAACATGATTCATAAGCAAGAAAACTAGTAATTGAAAACTCCCTTTAGCCTTTTACTTTGTCTTCTCTACTTTTTTTGCCTTTACACATCTTGCACTCTTGTCAACATTTGAGTGTTTTATCTTTATATTGCCTCAGACACTAGCGCATAGTAAGGACACTAGCACCAAACTCTCCTTTCTTCCTGGGCGCTTATGTCCCTCTTTACATATTTCTTATCCTTTTATACCCCTTTCACTTCTTAATTACTTTTTACCACTTTGGGTTGGCCTTTTAGTTCACAATTACGAAATTCAAACAAGGGAATCATATAAATACACAATTATGTTTTCAAAATTAAGGACCAATCACTAAGCATTACCTATTATCACCTAATCTTGCATTCAAAGGCATCCATCTAACATTCACTCAATGGACAAGGGTTTCATAACTTTGCATACACAACATAGAAGGGGAAATTATATTATATTCCATACCACACATTTTATACATATGGTACATTCTAGATCTAGTCCGATATCACTATGCAACTTGCACAAGGGTATCCTAGGGAATCATTTCTACACACATACACACAATAAATACATGGATTCTGAGATGTAGTGCAACACTCGGTCATAAGTTCACTCTTCAAGTGACCGCCAAGGTCATACCGACTTCCCATTATCTATTTTACTTTTCAGGTTTGATGTGGTTTGTGGGTATGTGTAAGTGAACTTATTTCTTGTAGGTTACAGGAACATACATAATTCAAACAAAGAATCTATAGTGATAGATAGAGAAGGACAATGAACATCATATGACCTTGAAAGATTCAGATCCACAGCATCTACCTAGACACCAGCGCCCAGATCCAGACACTAGTGCTAGACACTCCTATCATCTCCTAAGTGATCCTTTCTTGTGTAGTTTCAGAGTTCAGAACCTCCAACGAGCCTCTACGACACTATTCTCAGTCTGTTTCAGTATTTCATCACCCCATATTACTTCATGTTCATTCGAAAATAAGCTAAATCCCTATATCCCTCTCTTCTTTAGTGTTTCAAATCATTTCTTTTCTTATTGCTTGTGTCTTACTGTATATTATCACTTCTATATCACTAGGTATAGTAATTACTCTGAAAATAAAGATTTAAACATTTTTTTATTAAATCACCATATTTATACAAGATTTGGTAAAAAAGTTCATGGTGGTGAATGGAGAATGGAAATATGTGAGAGAATGAGCACATATAACCACATTTTTAAAGGCATGACCATATTTTTATGGTTAATTAATTTTGTCTTATGTATTCATATTGATAATTTTCTTATTGGTCTGCTTTTATTAACATGTTGATCTCGCGTCTCAAATCATAAGTGAAGTCTGGTGTTGCAACCAAATTCTTGGAGTTCATTCCTGATCTAATATTTTCTATGTTCTACTCGGTGTAAATTTGTGCAATGTCATTTTATTTTCAATTTATGGGTTTGAATGTGTGTCATTATGGGAGTTACAGTTGGCTATCATTGATTATTATTTTTCCTGAAATCAATTAGAAACAATACTAATTACTTTTTTGGAGATAGTGCACACCGTCATAACTCAAATGAAAACAATCCAAATTGCCATATGACAAGTAAGATCAACATATAAGTCCTTCAGAGCCCTCTATAAGCATTTTAATACATCCAGAGCATGAATTGCAAAATAATGAGAAGAGACACATAATTAGTAAGAGGGATATTCTCATTAGATTTATATTCCATAAGGATCAAAATATATTTGATTTAATATAATAAATTATTTATTTTTAATCTATTATAATTGCACTCGCATTGTAGACACCTTAAACTAGTTACTAAGAATAGGTTCTTGCATCTATTTATCGTTTATTTGTCAGAATTAAGATTTATTGGTACATTTATTTATTTTGATCTCAGATTGTATATACAAATGAGTGGGAGTTATATTGGCCATGTGACAAGATTAACATAAGGAGCTTCACCCATATGCGAAGCACAAGCATGGACTTGATTAAGGGATAGTATCACGTGCTAGCATAGGGGTTTGAATACTTAGGCTTGAGTCGAATATCATATGAAATTGGAGGCAACAACATGATGATGTAAAGTAAAAATATAAATATAGCACCAATAAAAAAGAGGATGAGCATAAATAATCTCTAAGGAAACTAGGTTTGATGCAAAGATCAAGTCACAAGTTGGTTTCACCAAATGTTTACACACTCATTAACAATAATATATTAGTGATTTGAGTACAATAAAAGGATGTAAGAGGAGCTATAGTAGGTTATTTTGATTAATTAACTTCCAACATTAATCATGCAATATCATAATAATACATTAATTCTTGTAAATAGTGTATACAATATGTTATGCATTTAAAAACATAAGAAAATGAGTGCACTTAGTTGATTATAGATGGATCAGAGAAGTTTGGGGTGTGTAAAATGTTGGAAATGGGATACCTAAACCTTTAAGTGCTTCATATCTAGAACTTTACCTTCAAAGTGATCTGATACATGACCATACAACTTTATTGGAATCATTTGTATGGTTTCACACTTGTTGAATGGTTTGACCTTATTCTAAATCATGCTTTGTAACTTTATGAATTGTCTCCTTCTTGAAAATGTTTTTCATTATCAAACCCTAGTAATTTTTCATGTTTTGAATCCCTCTGAATATACTAAGTATGATATTAGTCTCTAGCCATGGTTGGGAGATCCTGCAAAACAAACATTAGTTGCATTGATGTGTAATTCTTACACTACTGAAATCGACACTACTCTGAAGAGGCATCAAACTACGGGTCATTCTCCACCTACAAATGTCATATTTGAAAGGATTAAACTATGATTTTTCAATTGGAACCTCTTTGATAATGGTTGGATTAAATTTGGCTCTTGTTAATTCTTGAAGTGGGGATGTTTGAGTTCTTGTAAATGAGAGAAGATGAAATTGAGATGGTAGAATGCTTCATAATTGTAGTGATTTCTTCCCTAATGATTGTGCATGATATTTTGTGATATTTAGGGATCCTTGGGTGCCTTTAGTGTTAGTTTTTGCAATAGAAGTTCATGAGAATGCCATGATAGTAAATGATGTGAGTTTACCTTTCTTATATAGGGCTTCAAAGGTAAATTATCATGAGAAGGTTGACCAAGAGGGATTAAATGATCCAACAAAGAATATCAAATGAAAATATTAGATGGAGAATATGTTGGTCCAAAACTGGATTGCATAAGCTAAGAAAAGTGGACATTTTTGGACAGTGATGAAAAACATGAAAACTGGAGGTTGCATCATGTCAAGTGGAGTTTGTCTATGGATTTTATGCATTTAATTTTCATAATTTGTTGACATATCAGTGTGTATGAATAATAAAGTTAGATAAGAGATAGATAGAGTGTTTTTGTATTATGAAGAGTGTATTGTCAAAACCAAAAGTGTCAAAAGATAAATTGTCAAATTTTAGTTTCTACAGATTTTTCAACCGTGTAGGTTGTCTTATAGAATCTCAAGGATTTATCATCAACATTTAAATTAAACATATTGTGGTTGTGTGGATGTGTCTATTTGGTCTTTATAGAGTAATTTATAAGAATAAAGAGTTCTCAATAGGTGGCTAATATGATCACTTCACCTTTTCTAGCATACCCCTAATTTATGCCAAAATAGGATCTTTGAAATAGGGTAAGGACATCTATCGAATCATTATAGAAACTTGAATTTTTTCAAATATTTTAGTTACAAGTGCTAAGGTATATATGTATTCAAAATGTGGAAGCATACACAAATCATGTGAAATATTTGACAAAATGCCTCAAAGAGATGTGGTCTCATGTATTAATGTCATGCTTACAGGATATGGCAAATATAGATTTTGTAAGGATGTTATCAAACTTAGTATTTCACCAAATGCAACTAATATGTAGCCTCGTAGACTACATTGATCACAAGATATGCATAAAATGGGTATATTGAAAAGGCCTTGGAACCTTTCAACAAATATAATTAATAGGTGTACCATAAAGCTAGTCTCCACAACCTTTTGTCATCACTCTCCTAACCTTCCCTTATGGTAAAATTTTGGACCCTCTTGGAATGGGACTCTATTGGTTTGGGAATGTGTTTCACTATCAAACCCTAGTTGACGCATAATCCTAAAACTGTATGTAATCAGATGAATCACACCAAAACCATAACCAATATGAGTGGAAGACCCTACAAAAAAGTTAGTGTTTGGGTTGAAGTCTAATATGTGCACCACATACATCGACACTACTCTAATGATGCCTTAATCCACACATAGTTTTCTACCTAGCATGTAAAATATATATGAATGCATCTAGTTATAAACTTGAACCAATTTGAACTTGCTTGAGAGGATTGTGTTCTTCCTAAGAATTTGAAGTGGGGATATTGGTGTGCTTGGAAATGAGGGAAGCTAGACTCCTTGACCTATTTGAGTGCTTTAGAAATGTCATAGTCGTTACCCTAAAGAATTTGCATCATCTTTGGTAATATTTAGGGAGCTTTGAGTGCCTTTTGCATATATTTATAACAAATGTGCCAAGTGATTACAAGGTTCATAAATGAGGCGATGTTCACTTTCTTATATAAGAATTTGAAGATAAATTTTCATGACAAGGCCAACTCAGGAAAATAAAAAAGACCCAAAAAATATTATTGCATCAAAATCAGAGTTGGAAAGTGTGTCAGTGCAGGACTAGATTATACATCCTGACCAATCTATATGGTATTGAACACGGATGTTGTGAATAAAATATGGAAGTTACATAATGAAAAGTAGATTTTAAGCATTGATATTATGTATTTATATTCAGATCTTGTTAACATATCAATGTGTTTGAATAAACAAGTTAGGAAAGAGATAAAAATATGCACTGAGTGCGGATAGGATGTGGATGTTTTTCTTAGCAAAAGAGCACATGTATAATTAGCAGTGTCAAAGGGTAAATTGGAATTTTTGAGTTCTTACATTTTCCCAACCTTTAAGTATGAAATGAAAATTTCATACTTAAAGGTTCATATAACTAAGTGTATAGACACACTTTATATTCACTTCGAGTTTCCTTTGTTAAATGTGTTGGTGTTGACACACACTATATTCAATTAAACTTGCAACACAAAGTGTAGTAAAATTCCATAGTAAAAAATGAACTATAACTCAATTGTAAATACAAAATATGAGCTTACATAAAGTGAAATCAAGAGATGTAAAGCATCGAAAGAATACACTTGTTTGTCTTGTGGAGGAAATAAATTTATATTTCCTTACTTGCAATTAGATATTTGAATTGTTGTTATTAAACTTGTTGAGGGATTGGGGGTTATCAGTCCCCAATTTTTCCAAATAAGAAACTAGAGTATTAAATGCATGCATCTCAACACTTAGCAGAAGGTAAAGAGATGAAGAAAGAGGTACTAATGCACCCCATGAAGGAAGAAGACCATGTATTAAAGTTTTAATTAACTTTTATAGCTTCCCATTTGAAATGAGGAGATGAAATACTTCCTACGAAGAACTTAGTTGCTTCGATAATTTCCATAACCCCACATACCACACCATTACAAATGGATTCAGTCCTAATTTTGTTTATATAGACACAAGGTATAAAATAGAATGAGTGCCCTCATTCTCTTTATTTGTGTCATACTTCTGTTGGAGCTCAATCCAGTTCCATGGATTGAGTTGGTATTTTTCATGGAATCCTCATATATATAATTGATTATGTGTGTTTCATATTGTTCCTTGTACTTCAAAGTTCATTTTTAGTCAAGGAGAAGTGTCAATTTGTAATAGATCTCGTGATTTAGCAAGATAAAAGAAAGGATTCAGTAGAAATGTTGAGGGACTGGTTTAATGGTCTAGTTAATGAAATTATCAAACCTTGAGCTCAATGGTGATGGAGACTATGTCTACTTTTTTACAAAGAACCTACAGTCAACACAAAATGTGTCAAACTGCTCCCAAAATCTGAAGCTACGAAGGCTCAAAAACATGCAACCCAACCACAAAGTATCAAGCTGCAGAATTGGTTAAGAAGGCTTGGTTCAAATGGACTTATCCATTTTAACGAAGACTGAAACATTCATATGGCCATAAAATTTCAACTCTTAATGGCACTAGCCATTGGCATTTTAAAAACCTACGGGATTCATTAGTGGCTAATGTTTTAAAGGTTGGTTGACGTGCATTTGACCATCAATTTCAATGCCAAAAATTAGTGGGGCCACGCAGCAGAGGATCATTGGTCAAAGATATGGCCATGTGGTGGGATTCCAGGCATCTTTATTGCTTTTGGGATCTGTTGCATGTCAAGCCTTGGAATGAGTTGCAATTCATAAATATTTTCACACCCAGGCTTGGGTCAGCAAAGGTCAAAAGACACATTATGAAGATAGAAGATGATAGATGGCATATGATCAATAACCATAGGTAGACTCATGTCACCATTCCATCTCTCATCAAACCATTTTGGCTCTGCGTACCTCAAGTCCCTGTATTAAATTGTGTTAGATAATTCTATTGTGTCCGAGCTAAAATCAGCAAGGCCAAAGGACGCATGGCAGAGCACGAATTCAACAGGTGGCATAGGATCCAATGGCTAGGCATACACACATGGTGGAATTCCATCATAATTCGATAAGATGGACTCCCACGAAGTAAATTCCACATAATGAATGGAAATTGATAAAGGATTTGGGTCCAAGGGAGAAGACAGGGAAGTCAGGGAAGTCAATTGGATAAGTGAAAAATATAGGGGCTGACACATGACACAATCTCAAGCATAAAATATGGAAATGTGTCACCATTCTAGAAAAATTCAAGGAAGATGTGCGTAGCAGACTTAAAACCCCCGGAATCATCCGTATTCGATAAACTTTCGGGTCCGGATGGAAGGGCGAGGCATAGTCAACAGACACGGCTAAAAAGAAAAAATAGATGGCCCGATCAAAAGGTGCTAGGTGGAGAGAGATCAACGGTCCTAAGGGGACATGTGGTGAAATTCTGTTGAAATCTTGGGCAATGGAATCCATTGGATCTCAAGCCCCAGAATAAATGAAATTTCATAGAAGGCGTTAGGTTTGGAAGTGGGAAAGGGCAGTCAAAAGGTCAGCGGAGAAAACACATAAGCAAAGCCTGAACCCACAACCAATGAAAGGTGAGGACATGGAAAAGGGAAAATTAGTGCACACATAGGCAAAATCAATCTCCAACGCTAATCAGAGGTTTTCACGTGCCAAGCTTTTGTTCATCCCGACATGTAAAACATCAGAGAGCCATATTTTTCGATCCAGAGCTCCAAATATTAAAAAATTTATATTGTTGGAAAGGTTTCTTTGAGACCTTAACTTTAGGGTCATCATATTCACAAATTGATGACATTTGGTGGGAGAAAAATAAAAATAAAATATTTTACATTCAAGTTGTAGTCTTAGTGTTGATCAACCACCAAAATTAATGAAGGATGGTGTTTGTTTCTTCTCTAAACACACAAGATAGAAGGAATGAATTATTTTGGAAGGATTTCCATGCTCCTTTGTATAATTTTAATACATCTTGTTGGTGGATGAAGATGGAGATCAGATTTTTATTCTTTCTCTCTCTCTCATATGTTATATATTGTAACAGTCTGTCATTTTGGTGAGGAGGCAGATTGAGGGTATTTGTAGAATTTTTTTATCAAGTCTATTTTTTAGTTCCAGTTTCTAGTTTCTTACAAGACTGTATGTGTCTAAGTCTGTAAGGAAGAGCTAAGGTGGTTGCATTGTACAACTATTTGCAATTTTTGAAGGCATTTGTTTATGTCCCCTAGCCAAAACTTACATGAATAGATTATGATTGTTTTGATCAAGCTATACTTTCCTGTTTCTTACGTTTTGAATGAATGGATGAGGCAATATAGTTATATTACTATCTTACATTATCTTCACATTGTCAAGTACAGAAAGTTCTTTCTTAGTTGTTGCATTCTTTTGGTCACTATGAGCATTGTAGAATAGTGTATATTTTGTAGTGGTTCCATTCAGTTGTAAAATACTAAAGGCAACATCACTTTTGAATATATTTTGGTATCCCTAAAGGGTATTTTGGGTGTATAAGACAAATACAACAAGTTCTTTATCTCAGCTCTAACTCCATGATTTGTAGTTAGGATTATGAAGACTGTATATGACTTTTATGCACATTTAGTATCAATGAATGCAAAAAAAATTTCACAGATTGTGTTAACTTGATTGTTCTTTCCAAGCATTTAAATTAAGTATGGATTCATTCCATGGGAACATTAATACACCAAGGTCATAAAATAAACTACCCTTCCCCCTTCAAATCTCAATAACAACTAGTGACCTTCATAAGCATATCATACCTAAAAACCATACATATGTTTATTCTACAAAGATGAGCCTAAAATTTTTCCATTATCAGTAAGCTTTGCTAAAAATCCCACCAAGTATGTGATCCAATATCATTCAAAGCATCCTTGGTCGATAATTTTATGTAAATGCAATATCTAAAATTGTTTAGTATTTATTTGTTAGATTTGTATTTGATTGTCAAGTGCTTACAATAAATCAAGTGCCAACTCTTTTGAGAGAAGTATTGTATTTGTGGTTGCACTTGTTTCAAATTAATTTGCACTAACCATAAAGGAAACCAAGCCATGAAATATTTTCCTTTATTCAAATCATCCAACTAGGTCCTCTCACTTTGGTCCTAATAGAGTCATAAGTAGCAGGGTAAATCCATCCCCTTTGTAAAGGTGCCTCCTAGTCACCTCCTTGACTTGATTCATTGAGTCGAGTGTTGAACAAATCCCTGGCTATTAATGACAAGGAATTATTTATTGTTCATCATTTTATCAAAACCAACCCACCCAGTTTGGTTACTCATCTCCTAGGGGTGCAATTTTGGGAGCCAAAAACTTCTAAGTAAGAGTGCATAGTATGTTGAAATAGAAATGGAGAAGTAGACTCATGCCTCCAAAACACATGTATTTTATCACCATAGCTAGTAGCTAAAGTGAAGAAGTGGTGAAATATTCATGCCCCCTATAAACTGATCTAAATTGTGTCAACTGATTATGAGATTATGCCAAAAACTTGCATCCATTAGTGGAAATATGAAACTGAAGAGAAATCTAGTATAACTTCCCCAAGGGTATAATGGTATGTTAGGGTCAAGAACATATGTATAGTCCTAACGTTCCTATATGATCTTGCACCTGTGTATTTTCTACCAAATTTTGATGTATAAAGTTGTTTTATCGGAATTTTTTCTTGTAAAAACATGCATCTGAACCTATAATTTTTCATGTAAATATAGAATATATCCCAATGAACCCCCCCTCTATTGAGGCATGTTTGATAAAGCATTTGAGCACACAACTAGAAATAATATATGTGTGTATATGCACTATGTGTTTAACAATTTGTATGAGAATGTGGAATGTTGAAGTGGTGGCCACCTTTGAGAACCTATATGTGAAAATGGGGTTGTGCATGGTGGAAAACATGGAAAAAAAAGAGACAAATAACCATAGAAACAAGAACACCAATAGTAGTGATAATAATAAGAAAAATAATAGCAGTAACAATGTAGATGTAATAGAGTGAGTATAGAGACAAAGCAACAATCAAGTGAGTAAATAAAAGTAATAGTATGCAGAGAAGATTCATATCAAGGCATAGAGATGAAAACATGGGACACACACGGTGCCATGTGATAATCAAGGCACTTATGATGCATACAAGAGAAATAATGTCATACAAGAAGGCATAAATCCATAAACATGGGACACCCACAGTGTCACAAGAAAATCAAGGAACTCTGGCCGAATACAATGAAATAGAAAAATAGTAATACACACAACTAGAAAACGTGATGTAGAAAATAGTGATAAAAGCAATAAGTAGTAAGGAATCGCATGAAATAAGATATATCGGTTTTGCACAAGACATGTGTTAGTTGTGATAGTTCAATAGATATCATGTACGCGATATATATAATCAAGCATAATGAGAAAGTAGAAAGGAACTATAATGAAACAATAACATTTGTATAGTGTGGAGCAATGCCCCTAAGAGAAGTCATGTAAGGAACCAAATTACCTCCTATTATCATTTATCAATTTTTCTTTCCTGTATCAATATCAATATACCCCATGAACACATGTGTGTGAAGAGTAGAAAAGTATATGATATCAATTAAACCATAGTGTCAAACAACACGTGTAATGTAAATTGCAAACAATGTGAGCTATGTGTATAGGTCCATGTTTTTTATTTTTGCAAATATACGAGTTTTTTATTATTAAATATAATTTATGTACAAGGAAAAAGATAACAAAATATCTATCCAATGAGGGCATCATGAGAAGATGAATCAGAACTATAATTATAAAAGGGAGGTGTTGGCCTTAATTGTGCCATAGAATGACCCTCATATATGAGTGGTACAGAAGTGGTAATATGTGCTATAAAAATATTGGGAAGGGAGCAAGGTAGACTAGATCCATGATAGGCGTTGTTTGATGGAGTAGACTTATGAGAAGGACTAGCGGAGAGAGAGCCACTAGATATAATATGTGCACTAGAATACCTACGAGGAATCTAAGGAGGGAGAGAGATACTAGATATAGCATGTGTGCTAGAATACCTAACAGGAGACCTAGGAGGGCGAGATCCAATAAATATAATAGGTGTGTGAGAAGGCCTAATAAGATACCTAAGAGGGAGAGAACCACTAGAGATAACATGTTTTCTAGAAGCCCTATCAGGATACCTAGGAGGGCAAGAGCCACTAGAGATAACACATGTGTTAGAAGGCTTATCTACAGACCTAGAATTTAGAACTATATAAGTATGATGAGGAAACATAGGAAGAGTAGCCTTAAAAGGGATACATTAAATTTTGACAACTTGATGTTGGTGAAGAAAATTAACACATTGGTGTAAAATAGATGGAACATCCCTAAGAGAACGTAACCAAGGGAGACCTAATCGCATGTCACATGAGCTAAGAATAGAATCCAATACAAATAGGACATGTGTAGTAGCAGAGCTGGCAGTGAGAGGCATAATGATGTCCATACGTAGATTTATAATTATGTATGATGCACATTTTAGAATAACTGAGAGAATGAAATAGCTTGAGAGTACATAGATTACCCTTATTATGTGGATCAACCAAAACATTGTGTATAGGGACTTAATTGATATTTGCATGAATGTACAGAATATCTAAGATGAGTACCATCTATATCAGAGTCATCAAATGTAATAAATTGTGTAGAAGGTGGCATAGATCCAATAATATCAATCAATTCATCTAATGGGTGATCATAAGAAGTTGGAGGTGGTACCGCACAATAAGCATTATGCACTTCTAAGGTAGATATTTCAATGTCATGATTAGGTAGTGGATCATTAAATGTTTTCTAATTTGGATTATATTTAGTATCTTTACAGGATTCAGTGAGATCATCCCATTTAATTTCATTTTCATCAATAATATGTTGTATAATGTGTTTAACTTGATACATGATCAAAGAGATGACCAATGCATCTATAATAGTCAAAATAAGCATTAGCATCAAACCTATTACTATGAATATTTCTCGCATCAACCTCAAGTGGTGGAGGAAGAGACACAAGATTTCACTCAAGTAATTTTTTTAGCATAATGTGGGGAGCACAAGGTAAACGTGTAGATTGCCTTCATGTAGATTGTAACTATAGCTTATTACATTGGGATACGACATTAAGAGTGCCCTTAGTAGTATCCTTATTATTAGTAGCCTTACCTTTGAATATATATTTTCTCAGGAACTTGACATTAGGTGTACTAGAAGAGCTACCATCATGCTTAATATTATTCATATATAGTAACTTGGCCTCACATTCCTTTAGATTATGGCATAGATAATCAAATGAAGGGAATTTATCAAAGATAACATATTCATGCAAGGGATTAAAAAAGCTTTCTGTGAAGAGATATTGAAGGTTGATATCAGCTATAATATTATTCAGTTTAGTAAGCATAGTATTATAGTGTAAAACATGGCCATTGATGTGATCATTAGACCCTTGGCGTACTTTAGAAATTTGAGCATAAGAAACTTTTTCATTGATTCTTATAGAGAATCATGTAAGAAATTGATTTTCCAAAGAGTTCAAATATCGCACAAAATATTTTGGTAGATTATTGAACCATTGTAGGGAAATTCCCATAAGACTTTGAGGTAAAATATTTGTAAATAAGATGTTGTGATATGTATAATCAAAGCAAGCCACGTGGAATGATCAAAGTTATTATACAGGGTCACTGTTGCCATCATAAATATAAATATTAGGAGAAACATAACCAAGAGAAAAGGGATAAGAAGCCACTTTTGGGGCAGGAAGGTTATGAAGTAATTAAGTAAAATCCATAGTATGAGAAGTAGTATATGTAATTGTTGTAATTGTAATATTTAAGCTTGTAAAGTATGAACAAGGGTTTCAAGGGAATGTACACTAGAAGGAGAAGCATGTTGATGAGACCAAACCAAGTCTCATCTATTCCATAAAATAATATTATTCCTTTTCTTAGAAAGTAGATTTAGATGTAGTATTAAGAACTGGATAGCTTATTTAAGATAAAATAAAGAAGATATTTGATCTATCTTTGAAAATTCAATTGCAATCTGAATATTTTTAATTCCTAACATTTATTGTAAGTTGGAGTGCAATATTGTGTATGAACAAGTAATTTGATCTCTATAGTGCATTGTAAAAAGTGTAAGACACACATTACAAAGTGCGGGACTAACATAACTAAGAGCATAGGACTCACAAAGAGTGTAGGAATCACAAATCTAAAAGTGCAGGACTCGAGTATAATCAACACTAACATCTCTCTAACTAACCACAGACCTCCAAATCAAAAACTGAAGTATAAGTAATATTTGAGGAGATATATTCATTTGAAGTTTCAACAAAATAAGGTTGAAGGAAATTAAATAAGACGAAAAAACATAGGTTCAGTAAAATTGTGATATCTCCCTCGTTTCTCAATAAAAATAAGAATTTTAAAACGTTTTAGAAGTCTTACAATAAGGAGCACCAAATCTAAAAAATATTTGAAAATATTTTTCAAATTGAATTCACAGTAATGATTAGAAAATCAGGTATGAGAATATGGCAAGACAACTATCATATTGAAAGATTCAATCCTGTAAGAGAAAACTTGACAAATGATAAGTAGTTAAGTGCATGTGGAAGAGGTAGTTAAATATAGAGTTGTAATATTTGATTAATTATATTCCACATTTTTCTACTTGTCAAATGGAAGAAGTAGTTGAATGCAAGTGAAAGAAATAGATAAATCTAGAGTTGTAGTGTTTGAATAAATTCCTTCCACATTTAACTCAATATAAAGTGGAAGATGTAGTCAAGTCTTGCCCAAGATTATATAAGTAGATAGTTCTATAATCATTGAGTATTTTCCAAGGGATGAGATATAAATATATCTCCAAATAACTCAATGTGACAATAGTAAAAGATGGATTATTTTTGTAACATCAATCCTGATTAATTAAATCCACAGTTTAAGTATCTTGGCAACAACTTGTTTTTAGTTTTGTTAACCCAACTTTGAGGGAAAATCAAGGTCTCACTCTTGCCCAAGGAGGAGGATGGTTTATCAATTTTTAGAATAGAATCATTATTTTTTTACTTATATTGTTTAAACCAGTTTTGTGTGTTTTATTTTGTTTTGTTTGTAAAGCTTTACTTTCATTTATTTATTATCATTTATTTGTTTTCAGTTATTGATTTCTATTTGTTAGATTATATTTGTTTTCAGTTATTTATTTTAATTTGTTATATTAGAATTGCTTTCAATTATTTATTTCAGTTTATTAGATAAGATTCACTTTTAGTTATTGAATTTTGTTTCAAGAATTTTCAATTCTAGAGCAAAGAGCTGTAAAATCATTTTTTCTTTTAGCCCCTTTTACAAATATCCGTGGACACCGCCTATTCTTGAAATTATTTAAGATTAAATGATGATGATTGTAACAACCCTCATCATTTTTGGTGATTTTTACGGGGACAAGTACCAATAGGGGTAAGTTGTTAAGTTAAGATTAGTGACAAGATTCTTGTAAGTTTCAATTTAGAGAGAAAAGTTTCCTTACTTCTTCATTAGATATAAAATATTTTTTGTTGTGATAGCAAATTACTCTTCATGTCATTGGAGTAAGTGGAACAGGAACTTCTTACGAAATATTAACTTAGGAGAGATATTGGTTTACAAGTCCTTTTAAACAGTTTTTTTTGTTTTCTTAGTTAAATGCTTGGGCTTAATGAGAGAAATCCTAGAATTTTTCATTCCTTCAAACGATATTAAAAGTATCTAGAGTGACAACAAAGTAACTTTTGATCTATTTGAGTGAATGGAACATGAATATCTTACAAGTCCTTAGTTTAGATTAGAAGTTTATTTAAATTTGTAGGATTAGAGATTTACCAAAATCAAATCCCCCAAGATAAACTTTGTGCAGAATAAACAATAAAAGGGAAAGATTTTCTTCTGCATGGAAATACAATGTTGAAAAAAATGAAAATCTAGTTGTTGTATACCAAGAGATGACAACCCTCATATCTATGATTGAAAGGCTATAAATAGGAAGAAGGATGTCTACAATGTTTGTTGATGCAAAAGTGAAAAAGAAGACATCATGTTGAATGCTTTTACTAAAATAAAATGGATTGCATGCATTAATTTTTCTATAGTAACTTATGCAGTTTTTTTTCAACATGAAACTACCACTTTTATTTTGACTCTAGATAGTGAAGGAAGAAAATATTTTACAGAAGCAATTTGTTTTGTAGAACAAAGAGATCTCAACCACAAGCTCTAGCCATCATGCAAGCAGCTAACGTTATAGATACAAACAACTACATGTTGATCAATGAGTGCACAAGAAAGAGGAAAGAGTTGAAAGCCAACAAATAACGACACTTTTTAAAAAAAGGAAAATTTTGAAAACCAACAAATGAAGGATCTTTTCTAAAAAAGAGGGAAAAAAAAGAAAGACTTGAAAACAAAAAAATGATGTCTCTTTTCCAAAAAACACAGAAAAAAAGGAAAAAAGTTGAAAACTACAAAATGGCAGCTCTTTTCCATAAAAAGGAAAGAGTTGAAAACCAGCAAATGACGACTCTTTTTCAAAAAAAGAAAAACAGAAAACCAAAAAATAGTTTTTTTTCATTTGTAATAAAAAATATTTGATTTAATTTGTTATTTCCTTCAGATCTGTAAGGTTGAAGTACTTTTAAGTTAAAAATATTGGTGTTGCAAGTAAAAGATCTGACTTTCTTTATTGTTCTCTCTAGCATTTATAGAAATCAAGGTTGTGCAACAATAAGAAAACATGGATAACTTCGAACTATGATCTAGGTATATTCTATCATTTTATTCTTAGATAAATTTATTAGTTGTTTTGATTACAAATAAGTCCACTTCCAAAAACCTATCCAAAAGAGAAATATTTGTTTTTCAATAAGACTTGTTATAACAGAATGGGAGAAATTGGATATTGAAAAAAAAAGTAGAAAAAAAGTAAATAACTTCTTTTGGAAAGTAAAAGAAAAAAACATACAAGAAGCCAAGTGTGGGGGAGAAGAAGATACAAGCCTACAAAGATATTTGAAAACTTCAAAAGAAAAGAGTTGATATATACAAGACATGTTAATTTTGAAAAGAAAAAAAATCATACTAATTTTGTGAAGAAAAAATCACCAATCTTGTACAAAAAGATAAGAAGAAGAAAATGGACTCAAAATTAATATGTGTATTGAAAAAATTGAAAACAACGATATGAATGAGGACATGCATGAAGTTAAGTTTGGGGGAGTGATGAGACCAAACTAAATCTCATATATTCCACAAAATAATATTATTCCTTATCTTATAAAATGGATTTAGATGTAGTCTTAAGAACATTCATAGTTTATTTAAGATAAAAATAGACTATTTTTTATCTATCTTTGAAAAGTCCATTGCAATCTAAATATTTTCATTTCCTAATATTTCTTGTAAGTTGGAGTGTAGTATTGTGTATGAGAAAAGTATTTGATCTCTAGAATGCATTGAAATAAGTGCAAGACACACATTACAGAGTGCATGGCTCACGTAGCTAAGAGTGTAGGACTCACAAAGAGCACAAGACTCACAAAGCCAAAAGCTCATGACTCACAAAGCCAAGAGTGCAGGACTCGCAGAATTAACATTAAAATCGCTCTATCTAAAATTGTAGACCTCCAAATGAAAAATTGAAAGATGTTTTTGTACCTTTGATTGCTATGAGGAAAAAAATCTCTCTATTTTTACACAACACGAATGGTTACGAAGATATCAACATTTAAGAAGAAGGTTTTCAAGCGCAGGACCCACACAAGCAGCATTGGATTCACTATAACTAAAATTGCATACCTCTAAATGAGAAGCTATAATATTTTTTTGTTCCTTTTATTTCTAGGAGAAAAAACCTCTCTATTTTTACACAACAATAACGGTTACAAATATATAAATATTTACAAAAGAAAGTTTTCAAGTGCAAGACTCATAGAATCAACACATGACTTGCTCTAACTAAAATTACAGACCTATAAATGAGAATCTGAGAGAGGTTTTTGTTTCTCTTATTTCTAAGAGGAAAAACCTATCTCCATTCGTATACGGAAACAATAATTGAGGAGATATTTTGATTTGATGTTTCAACAGAATAAGGTTGAAGGAAAGTAAATAAGACAAAAAAACACAAGTTTAGTAAAATTGTGATATTTCCCTCATTTCTCAATGAAAATAAGAATTTTAAAATGTTTTGTAAATATTACAAAAAGGAGCACCAAACCCAGAAAAGGTTTAAAAATATTCTTAAAATTGAAATCACAGTAATGATATGAAAAATAGGGATGAGAATATGGCGAGACAACTATCATGTTGAAAGATTTAATCATGCAAGAGAAAACTTGTAAAATGGAAAGAATCAGTTAAGTGCATGTGGAAGAGGTAGTTAAATCTAGATTTTTAATGTTTCATTAATTGTATTCAATGTTTGTCAACTTGTTAAGTGGAAGAAGTAGTTGAATGTAAGTGAAAGACATAGATAAATCTAGAGTTGTAGTGTTTGAATAAATTCCTTCCACATTTATCTCAATGTAAAGTGGAAGATGTAGTCAAGTCTTGCCCAAGATTATAGGTAGGTAGTTCTATAATATTGGAGCATTTTCCAAGGGATGATATATAAATATCTCTCCAAAGCACTCAATGTGTTAGTGGTAGAAGATGGATGGATTTTGTGACATCAATCATAACTAATAAAATCCACAATTTAAGTTTCTTGGCAACATCTTGTTTTTAGTTTTGTTAACCTAACTCTGAGGGAAAAGCAAGGTCCCACTCTTGCCCAAGGAGGAGGATGGTTTTTTTTTAGAATAGAATCATTATTTTTTTACTTAGATTGTTTGAACCAGTTTTATGTGTTTTATTTTTTTTTGTTTGTAAAGCTTCATTTTCATTTGTTTATTCTCATTTATTTGTTTTCAATTATTGATTTCAGTTTGCTACATTAGGTTTGTTTTCAGTTATTTATTTTAGTTTGTTAGAGTACATTTTCTTTCAATTATTTATTTCAATTTATTAGATAAGATTCACTTTCAATTATTGAATTTACTTTCAAGAATTTTCAATTCTAGAGCAAAGAACTGTAAAATCATTATTTCTTTTAGCCGCTTTTGTAGATATCCTTGGTCACCGCCTAGTTTTGACATTATTTAATATTAAATGATGATTATTGAAAAGACCCTCATCACATGTGAAGCATTATGATTACAAGCAGGAACAATGATTGATGTAGGAATAAGCATATAAACATGATGCATTTGGGCATTAGGTATGATATAACAAAGTAGGAATAATAGATGTCTCTATAGTAGATGGAGAAGTATGCTTAAGTTTCTCTCAAGCAACATATAGAATGATGTTAATATGGGTAGGATTATCTTGTAAATGGTCCATGTGTTATGTATCATCCTCAAGAAGGGCATGGGAATGATTGAAATATTTAGCATTAAACCCTTCACCTTGTACATGGTCAGTGATGATAGTCAAAACAAAATTGGAAAAGATATCAGTAAATAGAATAAGAGTTAATGGAAGGGGTCATAGGGCCTTGGAGTGTTCTAATATAAGGGGAATAGTATCTCCTAGTAGAAAAATATTGAGAACCCATAGGCTGAAGTCAAATATGGTAAAAGAGTTGAGGATTAATCATGATGATATAGAGAAAGACAAATACAATAGCAAGAATGAATGAGATAAGCATACAAAAATGAATGATTATAGGGCGGTTGGGGTTTGATCCAATATGTTCAATTCAAGATTCAGGTTCATCAAAATGTTTTCACCCTTTTTTAAAAAGTAGTCGATTAAATGTTATGGAAACATACAACTATGTAATGGTTGAAACTATGATCTATTCTGATTAATTAACTTCCAACATTAATCATGCAATACCTAATAATGTATTGGTTTTTGCAATCAACGATTACAAACTTGAAAACAAAAGTAGGAAGATGTACTTAGCTACACACAACTATACAAAATATATTCGGATACAAAAACTGGATAATTTGGGAGTGCAAAGTGATGATCCTTTGTTTATGATACTCTAACTAGAAAACCTCTTGGTGCATGATCGTATAACTCGGTCAGGATGTAGAAATTTGGTCTTTCCCCTATGGTATGATCTTGGACCCTCTTGGAATGAGAATCTATATTTGTCTTTTGGTGGTTTGTACATGTGTTTCGCTGTCAAACCTTATTTGTCACACAATCTTGAAACCATATGTAATCAGTTGAATCATACTAAAACCCTAATCATGGGTGGAATACCCTGTAAGAAGGTTAGTATTTGAGTTGAAATGCAATATGTACACCACCTACATCAGAGCTACTTTGAAGAGGCCTCAAACCACATATATTTCTCCACCTAACATATAACATATATATAAATATAGCTAGTTGGCAACTCGAAGCACTTTGAACATGTTTGAGAGTATTTTGGTCTTGTTAAGACTTTGAAGTGGGGATCTTGGTGTGTTTGGAAATGAGGGAAGCTAGACTCTTTGACCTAGTTGAGTGATTCCAAACTGTAGTATAATGGCTTCCCTCATGAATGTGCATCAGATTTGGGAATATTTAGGGAGGCTTGAGTGCCTTTTGCATGTATTTGCAATGAATGTGTCAAGTGATTTCCAGGTTTGTAAATGAGGTGATGTTAACCTGCTTATATAGTGCTTTGAAGGTAAATTATCATGATAAGGCCGATCGAGGAAGATGAAAATACCCAATTAAATGTTTTTACATCGAAAGCAGAGTTGAAAAGTGTGTTGGTACAGAATACAAGTCGGTTAGTGTCGTATTATACATCCTAACCAATCTATATAATTTTGAACAAGGATGTAGTGAATAAAATCTGAAAGTTGCACAATGAAAAGTAAAGTTTAAGCATTGATCTTATGTATTTATATTCATAAATTTTCAACATATCAATATGTGGGAATAAGCAAGTTAGGAAATATAACAATATGCACTGAGTGTGGATAAGATGTGGGTGTTTGTCTTAGCAAAGGAGTGCAGTCATAATTAGCAGTGTCAAAGACTAAGTTGCCAAATTTGAGTGTCTACACATTTGTTTATGAAAATATTCAATTTTAGATGAGTAGAACATCCTTTCATGTTATTTAGATTTTGTTGGTTTGGTAAATAAATTATTCAAACCTCCTTTCATGCATCATTATAATTTGTTATTAACTTCCCTCAATAGCTCATGGTTCATATTTTGAAATCATAGATTAAACCCAAGTCCATCGACAACCCATGCATCCTCAATGGCACAATCAATTTCCCTCATGCATCTTTTTGGGTGTCAATGGAAAATAGACTCTCTAGAGGACTTTTTCCTATCAAAGCAGTAACTCCTAATAAATTAAATTGGATACTAAACAGAGGGTGTTTGTAAAAACTTCCATATAGGAGTATCAAATTGCAAAAATGTATAGAAAAGTGTTTAGGTTTGATTTTTCTAACAACCAGGGGGGATATACATACATACATACATACATGCATGCATATATATATATATATGTATATATACATATGTATGTATATATATGTATACATATATATACATACATATATATACATATACATATGTATATATACATATACATACATACATATATACATATACATACATACATATATATATATATATATACACACATATATATATATATATACACATATATACATATACATACATACATATATATATATACATACATATGTATATATATATATACATATATATGATATATATATATGTATATATATATATAATATAATTTCTAAGGGGGGCGTGAGGGGAGAGATGAGATGCGAGGAAGGGAGAAAACGATGAAGGAAAGGAATTGTGCCAGCCGTGTAGAAAAAAACAGGCGTTATACCTATGTTTATATACATTACCATACATATACATATATAATATACATACATACATATATACTATACATACCTACATACATATATATTATATCTAATACATTATATATATATATATATATATATATACATATACATACTCATAATATACATATCATACATACATACATAA
>CM034156.1:499470319-499539685 GCA_019776745.2 Taxus chinensis
TAAGGCCACGTCACATCCAAGGGCATTTGGTCTCAACATTTTTTTCTCCGACTGAACGGACAGAATCTGTGAACAATTGTTTTTATAAGCCTTCACGTCACATCAAAAGGGCATTTGGTCTAGTGGTATGATTCTCGCTTAGGGTGCGAGAGGTCCCGAGTTCAATTCTCGGAATGCCCCACTACGGTTATAAAATGCACATTTTCCTTTTAAATGGGCTGTTTGGCCTTCTATGGAATCAATTATAGGACAGAAATAGTCACCCACATGAATTGGATATTGAGAAAGTATATAATTTTGCACCTTTCATCGTCTTAGTTTTTTATAAAATCATATTTTGTGAAATAATCACTTTATTAGTGCTTTGTTCTGACTTGGGCTGATTTCTCCGGAGTTGTGATTATCATGTTCTAAATTGAAAACAATTGATGGCTCCTCTGTATTGGATCTGAAAAGAGTTTGAGACCTTACTGAACATACCCTCTTCAAAGATAAATTCATAGATTATTTGCAAGAGTTGAGTTCTCCATCTTTGTTGTTGCAACTAGGCTCTTTTTCTGCATCTTCTTGATCTTTGCAAACTGAGATTAGGGCCCCCCTACTATCATATTTAAAGTTTCTTCTTCATGTTGCTTTTCCCTTCAAAAATAAAACATTATGACATAGCATGAGCCTTGTTTAGCTTATTGCTGACATGTGGAAAGAGGTCTAAGTAATGACTTGGGTGAGATATCTCGACTGTTTGAATAAAGAGGACTTGGAGTGCTTTAGACAGGAAGTTGTTCTTGGAGGTTTTGAATAGCCAGTTGTTTTTTAAAGGCCATAGACTCGACCTAAAAAATTGGAGTTGGGATGGTTGGGGTGGGTGTTGGATTTGCTCATAAGAGTTTTGGGGTGACAGTTAGGACAAGAAGTATCTTAGGAAATGAAGGGAGAATAAGTATGGGAACAAGCTTTCCACCCTGTTTGAGATAGGTCTCAGCTATAATAATAGTGCTAAGAGTTCAGCTAATTTGTCATGGTTTTCATTTCATAAAAGCATTAATCCATGTAGAAATGATCCTGCTTGAAAAGATAAATACTTGAATTTATTCTGAAAAATGGCTAAGGTTTTTTCTTCCTTTGAAATAATATATTTTCTAGTAGAGTTGATGGGTGATAAAAAACTTCAAAGAGAAAACATACCAAGATTCTCGCCAAAAACTTATATTTAAATTTTCAGATCAAGAGTTGCACTCTTTTTACTCTCTATAAAAGAAAGAGTGAAATCCGCTCTCAAGGCATGCCAAAAAATTAATTCCAGCAAATAAGATGTCTAGGATCACCCTACATGGTTTCAGTATGGTTGTGTGTGTGTTTCTTTTTGGTAGTGTTTGATCATTTGCACGAAGAGTGCTAAGTTGAAAGAAAAGAATTTTCAACATTCAGAGATTCTCATGAAAACAAAGCAATTGCTTGCGAAGCACCTCTTCTTCTTTGTCATTGTTCTTCTATTTTTTATAAATATGGAAAGTCTATTATTCAGGAGCTCTTCTCGGGTCTTCTTGGAACCCGATTTTATTTCATTGCATTATAGCCTAGTCAAGATTTAGTTTTCATGCAAGTCAACTACTGTTTTGGCATATCTTTAAGCAATAACAATCGACTGTTTTATAGCAATTGATCAAAGGTGTTGTGGTTACCATTTATCCTTCATTTTTCTTCTTATTCTAACTTCATGTCTATATCCGAGTTATTTTTTACATTTTTATTGTCCTGCCGGAGGTCAGGATATTGCATTCGCTGTGGTTGCAGGATTTGTATTTATTTGGTTATAGATTATAGTTGAAAGCTATATGTTTGTGGTGTTGGCAGATTTGTATTGGTTGATACCTTTATTCTGGTGGATGTACTGTTGCGAAATCAATGCATTTAATTTGGCAATGCAAAACATTTAGTGTGCACTATGCAAGCAGGTGGAATTCGTGTGTGCCCGTTTCATGGTTTGAAAGCAGCATTTTCTCTTGCCGTTTTTTCATCGACTGCCAGAGAAAAACCAGGTTGAAGAAGATGAAGGTGAAATTATTTTGCTCTTTCCTAGCTTTGCAATGGCGTTCAATGTTTTATGTGGTTTTTCATGGTTTCGTTTTTTGCTTTCGTGCAGTCTTTATAATCGCTGCAGAGGTCGCTGGCTGGGACTTCTTATGGCTTCCCCGAACATCTTCGCGAAGGTGTGTTTGCAGCGTCCCATTCCAAAATGTCAAATGCAATTAGGGAAGGGTCTGTTGCACGTTCCTTTTTTTTTCGGCCTGTTCGTTTGTCTGTGCAGTTTTGAGTTGAGTGAGTGAAGATAACGAATCTACACCTTCCAATGTAGCCCTCTTTGAACCGTAATTATACAGTACGAGAAATTTCAGTTTTTGCCATTTATTTCGAAAATGGAGGAAAAAATATTCGTTTGCAGCGAACAGTGACACCGGCGCCGCTGTTTCTGGAAAATTCATCTCACGCCCTTGATTCTCGTCCATAGAACCTGCATGAACCAATCACATTCGAAATCATGTTAGAGCATTTTGTACTGGTCATGGATATTTAGTGTTTTGGTTGTGGGTGGTAAGCGCTAATTCTAGTGCATCTACAGAATCCATCATCAGGGAAAGAACTGAAGCAAATGACAAATAGTTATATGAACATTTTGATGATGATGAAATTTCTTAAGTTTTTAATCTTTCAGAACCAGCTTGTGTGAATAGAGACAATTTGAGCCTTTAATGGTCTGGCTTTAAACAAGTCCCGTTTACCTGGTAAGCTATTCTATTTTCTGGGCATGAGTAACCTCTTTCTCCGGACTACACTCTCTCGGCATGCCGGATAAAAGGCCAAATCTCACATTACATCGTGTTGAGTAAAGTGCAGCTCAGAAGCACTTCCATAAGAGATTGCTGCTCTGGTTATGTCGAAAATGCAACCACAATGCCTGCTCTCTGTAAACAAAATTTGATAAAAAAACAAGTATAATGTATACAAGATGAGGCAATAAGCCTGGATCCTGCCAAGACAAGCTTCCGAACATATACCCGAATGTGCAACAGAGCATTGACACAAATTTTCCTGTCCTCTGCAAATGCCCCCAGGTCTAGGAAGCATTCCCTGGCTATAAGGAAACGTATATCAGTGAAGAAACATAATACATCCTCAACTCTTTGAAAATCCAATAAGTGCGAAGTCTTTTCCACTTTTCGATTTATTTCAGAAATGGAGGAAGAAAATATTCGCTTGCAGAGAACAGTAACACCAGCGCCTTTGTTTCTGGAAAATTCATCTCATACCCCTGATTCGTGTCCATAGAGCCTGCATGAGCTAATCACATTGAAAATCCAATTGCAACATTTTGTACTGGCCATTAACACTTAGCGGTTTAGTTGTGGGTGATAAGTGCTAATTCTAGTGCATCTACAGAATCCATCATCGGGGAAAGAACTGAAGCAAATGGAAAATAGTTATTTGAACATTTTGATGATGATGAAATTTCCTAAGTTGTGAATTTTTCAGAACCAGCCTGTGTGACTAGAGACAATTCGAGCCTCTAATGGTCTGGCTTTAAACAAGTCCCGTTTTCCTGGTAAGCTATTCTCTTTTTCTGGGCATGAGTAACCTCTTTCTCTGAACTACACTCTCTCTGCATGCCAGATACAAGGCCAAATCGCACAGTATTTCGTGTTGAGTAAAGTGCAGCTCAGAAGCACTTCCATAAGAGATTGTTGCTCTGGTTATGTCAAAAGGCAACCACAATGCCAAGTCTCTGTAAACAAAATTTGATAAAAAACGAGTATAATGTATACAAGAAGAGGCAATAACCCTGGATTGCAAATTATATTCAATAGATGTATGCTTGCTAGTGCCAATAAGATGACAAAGGCATCCTGTCAAGCCAACTTCCGAACATATACCCGGATGTGCAACAGAGCATCGACACAAATTTTCCTGTCCTCTGGAAATGCGCCCAAGTGTAAGAAGCATTCCCTGGCCACATCATCTAAGAAATCAATACTGCTCTCCAAGCATCTAAATAACCTATCCTTGTGATAATCTGATATTGACTCACCCTTTGAAAGTTTGTTCTTTGCACTCTTCCAGGCCACAAGAGGCTCCCCATGTAAAGAGCTTCCAATCACGTTTAGAGCAAGGGGTGAACCTCTACATCCTGCCTGTACCTGTAATTTATCATAAGGAAACTTATATCATTGAAGAAACATAAAACATCCTTGAATCTTAGAAAATCCAATAAGTGCGAAGTCTTTTCCACTTTTCGCATTTCCATGATAAGGTCACCGTTGTATGGAGGGGAGTCTTCATAAATATCTTAGCGCTATTTTTTGAGAAAAAATTAGCAGCACTTCAGCTATTTTAAGACCCCATGTTTTTAATTACTTTCCTCAACAATACCCGCTGAGATATTAAAGGATCCAATTGGATTTTTAGGGTTATTTGCAAGTAAATAAAAAATCGTATTTCCCTCTAAAATCACCGAAAAATCAATGGCAGGAATGCATGATATATTCTACATAGACAAAAATCATAACTCGTAGCCCGGCAATCTCTTAAGTGAAGGGTGCAACAAAAAATTGGAGCTCCTATTTTTTAGGACTAGATACTATAATTTCCATGGGATTTTCTGCCAAAAAAAACCTGGAATAGTTCACAAAAAGGTACTATACCTCGTTGACTAGATTTGCATCTACAGCAGCTAGAATTGATGCCTGGACGATAGCGCAAAAGCAGAAAAGGGATAGAGCATCTTCCTCGCCTGACAATGTCAATTGATACAGTCTACCATAGGGGTTTATGTGGATGGTGGAACTATCTTTGGTTGTGATAAGAGTGTTGTACACTGGTCCTTGAAACAGTAATTTCTCCTAATTTGCTCTGGACCAGACAATACAAGGCCAAATCACACAGTATTTCGTGTTGCGTACAGTGCAACTCAGAAGCACTTCCA
Organism: Taxus chinensis; assembly: GCA_019776745.2. Lineage (NCBI taxonomy): Eukaryota > Viridiplantae > Streptophyta > Pinopsida > Cupressales > Taxaceae > Taxus > Taxus chinensis. The sequence goes on from CM034156.1 coordinate 499,475,298, forward strand.
TAAGAGATTGTTGCTCTGGTTATGTCAAAATGCAACAGCAATGCCAGCTCTCTGTAAACAAAATTTGATAAAAAAAATGAGTATAATGTATACAAGAAGAGGCAATAACCCTGGATTGCAAATTATATTCAATAGATGTATGCTTGCTAGTGCCAATAAGATGACAAAGGCATCCTGTCAAGCCAACTTCCGAACATATACCCGGATGTGCAACAGAGCATCGACACAAATTTTCCTGTCCTCTGGAAATGCACCCAAGTGTAAGAAGCATTCCCTGGCCACATCATCTAAGAAATCAATACTGCTCTCCAAGCATCTAAATAACCTATCCTTGTGATAATTTGATATTGACTCGCCCTTTGAAAGTTTGTTCTTTGCACTCTTCCAGGCCACAAGAGGCTCCCCATGTAAAGAGCTTCCAATCACGTTTAGAGCAAGGGGTGAACCTCTACATTCTGCCTATACCTGTAATTTATCATAAGGAAACTTATATAATTGAAGAAACAGAATACATCCTCGACTCTTAGAAAATCCAATAAGTGCGAAGTCTTTTCCACTTTTCGCATTTCCATTATAAGGTTGCTGTTGTATGGAGGGGGGTCTCCATAAATATCTCAGTTCTGTTTTTCGAGAAAAATTTAACAGCACTTTAGCTACTGTAAGACCCCATGTTTTTAATTACTTTCCTCAACAATACCCGCTGAGATACTAAAGGATCCAATTGGATTTTTAGGGTTATTTGCAAGGAAATAAAAAATCGTATTTCCCTCTAAAATAACCAAAAATCAATGGCAAGAATGCATGATATATTCTACATAGACAAAAATCATAACTTGTAGCCCGCCAATCTCTTAAGTGAAGGGTGCAACAAAAAATTGGAGCTCCTATTTTTTAGGACTAGATACTATAATTTCCATGGGATTTTCTGCCAAAAAAAACCTGGAATAGTTCACAAAAAGGTACTATACCTCGTTGACTAGATTTGAACCTGCAGCAGCTGGAATTGATGTCTAGCCGATAGCGCAAAAGCAGAAAAGGGATAGAGCATCTTCCTCGCCCGGCAATGTCAATTGATACAGTCTACCATAGGGGTTTATGTGGATGGTGGAACTATCTCTGGTTGTGATAAGAGTGTTGTACACTGGTCCTTGAAACTGTAATTTCTCCTAAATTGCTCTGTACTAGACATCATTCAAAATCACCAGAGTTGGCATAGGTTTCTTCACAATCTGCTGCTGTAGATGCATATATGCATCTTCGACATTATGAAAATCGGATCTCTTCCTCCCAACAATCTTGTTCCACATCGTCTCTAAAATTCCTTTCGGATTTGGGGGTTCTGAAACAGTAATGAAAACCATGTTTACGAAATAACCTGGAATTCATTATGAAACAAAAGTGTTTTAATAGCAAATCCAGTAACATGCAATAGACCTTACAAGACCATTTTTTCCCATTTCATTTCCCATACAGATTGACGATGTCAATTTTTTCGACATCTATGACAGAGAGCACATAAATATGAAACAGAATGGCTTTCCTAATAAATACTTGAAACAAACAAAATGAGGAGAAGACCATTTTACCTTTGATTTGAGGATCGTCGCACAGCACCAATGCCAAAGTAGTTTTCCCCCCTCCACCCATGCAGTGCACACCAACAACCGACACCTCACTCTGGAACAAAATCTCCTTCAAATCCCTAATAGATTTCTCCAATCCCACACAAAACTCAGATTTTGCAGGAAGGGCATTCTTAAAAGAATATGTGGAATCCTGTTCCATATCAGAACTTCCACATAAATCACACCCGTACCTGTACCCATTTCCACAGTGCCTAATCCATTCCGTAACATGACCATATAGTTCTATACAATTGGCTTAAACTTCAAACTAAAGATTGCTCATGATCCAGACATCTTCTTTGACACATACATCATCTGCTCTGCTGCAACATAAGTGTAAAGTTCGGCCACATAAGTGTAAAAGTACTAACATCCACAACCTTTAAGTTGTCAATTTCCTCTAACATATCAAAATTAACAATAGTCACTTCTTGAACTTTTAGGTGCTTAGGGTTTCCCTTGCTGATGACTTCAAAGAGCTCAATCGTAGTCTCTTTCGGAATGTGACATTTCTATGGTTATTTGCTTCTATAATCAAGGTCATGTAAGCACAGAGATTTTTAGGCTGTTGTGAATCTCAAAGTTAGCTAGGCTCCACACCTGTGGGATAGTCTACTATGCCCTTAGACTAAGTGCTCGATAGGGCTTCCGTCTCACACACTTTTCGAGAATACATAAACTGGCTTTTCAGAGTACCATGTATACCGAATTGGCAATGTCTCTCTTCTGTACATAAACCAAGAAACTATAAATAGTGTTGCATATTCAACTGTATCTCCCTATAACAGATGGCATAGCCATGTTGTATTTGTTTCAGCAAAGATTTGGGTCATGAGCATTTCAAACATTCTCGTAAACATGAGCTCCTTGAAAACATACAGAAAGTATCATAATTGAATGAAAAAGTATGCATGTGGATTGTATGCAGATTATCTCCATTTTAGTACATGTCCAGTAAGCTCTTGCAGCATTGCAAGGCCGGAATGAAGACTAGACAAAATTCTCCCAACAACTTCAATGAACATTTTTAATCAGTGTTTTTGCAACTGCATTGGTAACATTTTAGCCTGAGAAGGACATAATAGCTAAATGTGTGAAATCATGCATTTTCTCGGTTTTGAGTGCTGCAATAGAACTCTTTGCTAGTTGATTGTATGTTATTGTTTACAAGTTACCTGATCTAGTTTGTTAACATATCTTGTTCCCGGAGTGGCTATGCTATGTTTCATGACAGAGAAAATTCATTTTCCCAACAAGTTCAACAGGAAGTTTTAAATGTTTTTTTGCTGTTGTCTTTAGTACAAGGCTTCCTGAGAAGGAATCTGCGGGATAGTGTGCATGCTGGTTCTGTTTGTAGTGCTCAATAGGACAAGCTCTTTGCTAGATTTTGTATGTGCTTGTTTAGGAAACTTACCTTATCTTGTTTGAAATAAACGTAAGGCAATCTTGTTCCCAGATTGGCAATGCTGCGTTTTACGACAAGTTGCATTCCCATGACTGTCTCCACAGTCTCCCTCGTCAGTTTATAGTCATGCCTAGCCATTTGTATTAGACTCTCAACCAATATGCCTGTTCCAACCTCACGCAAACCCATGCAAACAACAAAAGCAATTAAAAATATCATAATTGAATCAAAAATTGTTATTTTCCATGGTTGTTGATGCGACGCAAATTTTAGTGACATATGGAGCAAAACAAAAAAAAACAGATTAAGATGATGTAGAGTCATTTCTAAATCATTAAGACAACTTTAAGGAACTCAGAAATAATCAGGTGCATAGAATTCTGAATGGATATTACATTTTATCATAACAAAGTCCACATAATAGTTAAATGTGTTTAAAATCATAATTTCCTCGGTTCATTATGGTTTTTGCAACTATAAAACTCCTTCCCTACTTGATGTTGTAGAATATTTTCTTCTCCGCTAAGCTCTTTATTTCAGATTTTCTTCTACTATTTGCTTTATCATACAGAAAAAATGTCATTTCGTGACTCATTCCTATTCTAATATTCACTAAATGCATATTGTCTTTTATACATTGCAGGTTTCTTGAGGAAAGGAGAATCAGAGGAGGAGAGAACATTCATTATTGGTTCTTTGGATTGTGTATGCCCTATTGTACAAGGTATTAACATTAGTCTTTTCTTATACACTGTTCTTAGGAAACTATTTTTTTTTGTAACTCAAAAAAAAAGAAATAAAAATTGAAGGCAATAAAAAAAAATCATGTCCACTACACCTGTGGATGTAGAGCGATATACATTATCCAGCCGCGTCGTAGAAAACATAGGCAATGTATTGAGTGGGTTGGACCTTTTCTGGGATTGTGCTTTCAAATACAGGGTCCGTGATTGTTTGTTCAATTCCTTTGCTATACTGCCACATTTCCAATACACATCACTTGAACTTAGAAGCCGTATCATTGAGCATTTTGAGACTTTGCTTTCTCTTTCCGATCCTGCAGCGTTGATGTCTGTAGAATTAGAACTGGATCCTGAAACTCTTTCTCTATTGCACGGCGTTAATAGCTTGGCAACATATTTGCATCGGATGAAACTATTTGCTGTGTACTCCCACACAACAAGTGAACAAGGCCTATGGGGGGACGTCTTTTGCATAAAATGGATTTCAAAGTGGCTTGATTTGCCAATATGTGTTTGGTCCACAACTAGAGGAAAAAACTATCTAAAATTCAATGCACATAGCCATGATCTCCTGTATTTCATTCTTTTTCATGATGCCAACCCTCTTAGTGGTCATTACGAACCCTTGTTCTGGAAAAAATATATGCAATGCCTCGAGCCAACACACGATGCTCGTCTATTATCCCTTTGATGTTTGGTTGAGACCTTATGGAGTGGGTTACACGATCAACTTGATAAGGAAGGATTGACAAGACTACCGATAAGTGACACCATTTACAACGATAGTCTTTTCAATTTTGTTTTCTACCTTCGGAACCATGAATACGACCCTTGCTGCCTATACAGATATGTTGCTCAATCCTATTTGTAGTTCTGTCCTTTGGCAAGACCATACAACTCTTCACTTCCTTCAAGGCTACCTTGCCGAAAACCCAATACAAAACATACCGCGTATTACCACATGGCAAGGCCTTGTCGTGCACATGGTCGCATTCCATGACCACAAAAATATAGATGAAGACAACTTCAGCCTTCATTGGTTATGTCAGCTTTTTGAAATAAAAATTTGACTCTGGCATTCACATCCTTTCCAAGTTTTCAAGGTTTTTCCTGAGTGATGCAACATTCGAACAAACATACAATCTTGTATGGTTTTCACTTCCCGAAGGACGATTTCATTATGAACTCTTGGCTTCGAATACTGACTACTTTCTTACCAACGCTTGGCACATACGCATGCGGGATTGCATTCACGTGGAAAGATACAGAAAATGAAAACATATCTTTGCGCACAGGCTGCAAAAAAAATATACAAAAACAAAACCAAAAGCCCTTCGCATTCTCTCTTCAATCAATCAAAAGACATATACAAACAGAAACACAGTAATCAGCCAAAACACGGTGCAATGTTGTACATGTTCTCTCCAGTACAATAGTCAAGCAAGAAGGCAAAAAACCTTTCCAAACACAAACAACAACCTCTATAAGATGATGCAAACCAGCAGTGTCCAAGTTGTCTCTTCAAAAGCTAAAAAAACTATACAGAAACACACACAACTATCGCCCAACTCTGCGCGGTGTATAGCGCGATTCCATGCCCGAACAAAAGACACGCTGATCCATACATGCCAAATTTGTGGGCAACTCCATTTCAAGTGCAATATGGTGACATTTCAAAAATGCTATAAAGAAAACATATCTCCAGCTGTCATCCGAGAAAACAATAGCTGAATGCAAAACAGTTTGTCGCCCATGCTCTTTAAGCTTGTTAAATGGGAAGTTGCCAAGATTTGCATGCCCTAAATAGATCTAGATGATTCCAATGCTACCGGAAGTTGCAATGCTTTCAGACCTTGAGGAAAGACTTGTGTCTCTTCGACTTGCCTTCGGTCAAATAAGGCACCAGACCCATAAACGCCCTCAATACACGTTGAAGGGGGCAATTATAAATGTCCCGACAAATATTGATATTGTCCAACAAGCTTTGCCAAGACACCCAGAAGAAACAAAAACAATTGTCGTGGCACTTAAATGTTGTCTAGAATACAAAAAACCATACCATACAGGAAACGTCCGCCCTTCTCTCACTATGGTGGCCCTCAAACAGTTGTGCGCAACAACACTGTATCGCATGCATGACATTAAAATAAATCATGACTGGTTTTGAACACTTTCCATGGACTTGGACTCTGACACAAGCAGTTGTAATGAACTCAAACAACACATGTTTGGAAATAGCTCTTCTGATGATGGCACCGATACTAAAGAAGAAAATGACACACCGATTCAAGGTTTCATAGACGCTTCATCTATCCACTTCCTAAAAGACAAGATGATACATATTGCTCCTTCTGAGGGCTTTTCACCATTGGGCATTTTTCAAGACAAGTTTTCAAAAGAGATGAATTTCCCGACTTTGTTTTTCAGACAGACTCGCAATGCAACCATTACGGATACTATTTCCTATCAGAAAATAGTGCAATGGGAATTGATGCATTTGGATCGTAGATTTTCTTATCACATAACTGATATATTTTTCAAAGCGATAAAAATTCTTATTGGCCAAGTGGGCCGTTCAATGTGGGTTAGAATCAGAAAGGGCCAATTAAAAGGTCAAACACTTACTGCAAAAGATGTAAAATTCAAACCTAATCTTGAAAAAATCTTGAAATCTGATATCAGGTACATTGATTTCAAAAATATACGCATTTCCTCGGATTATCTGCAACAAACAAGGAAAAACCTATTTGCCATGATCTGCCAGCTAGGCCCCATAATTTTTTTTGCCACATTCTCAAGTGTTGAACATTGTTGGTCGACACTGACAGACACCTTGAAAAATTTATACACTCTGTATCACAAGACTATGCCTCCAATAAATCCAACACCTTCAGATTATAACTTCTCTAAATTTTTTGTCAAAAACAATCCCGTTACATGCACTCGTTACTTTAGACATCGTATCAATACATTAAATAAATTGCTTTGTGAAGACACATCCTTCTTTGGGCAGATACAAGATTACTTCTGGGTCACCGAATTCCAAAATAGAGGAAACGCTCATAGCCATTGGCTTATTTGGACAAAAAATGCACCTGTTTTTGGAAACGCAGCCAATGAGACTATAGAATCCTTCGTTGATGCGTACATAACATGTGACACTAATTTATTCCCTCTACATGTCACTCGGCTTCAATGCCATCACCACATGCAAAGCTGCAAGAAAAAAAACCGTTCCAAGTGTAGATACAATTTCCCCCAGCCTCCAATGAAGTATACAACAATACTCGAACCTGTGGAAGAGCCGACAGAATCTGCTATTTCACATGCACTTTCCATTTTTTCTCTTATGGAAAGTAAATGGTATGATGCAAGTGTTACACATGAGATGTTCCTTCATGAGCTAGGCCTTGATGACACTACCTACATAGAAGCAGTACAGTCAATACTTAAACAAACAACATTGCTCTTAAAAATAAAACCATCTAATGCATGGAATAATAGATTTTCAAAAAAAATGCCCATGATTTGGCAAGCAAATACGGATGCGCAGTTTGTGCTAAACGCTTACGCAGCAGCGACCTATTGCTGCTCTTACATGACTAAAATTGACCGGACAATGACTAAAGCATTCACTAGAATTCGGATTGAACATCAAACAATGCACGTTGATGCTGTTCAAATGATTCGGAGCCTAGGAAATGCGATGTTGAACACCCATCAAATGTCTGCACAACAAGCAGTCCACATAGTCCTTTCCATCCCTCTTAACAGTTCATCGCGTAAATGTGTTTTTATAAACACTTCAAATCCCGAAGACCGTACATTTATTCTAAAACCTTCAAGTCAACTTGAACAAGAGCCTGATGAATCAAAAAACATCATGTGTTACTCTGTCATAGACCACTACATAGCACACCCTCATTATTTCCATTCCATTTGCTTGGCTGATTTTGTTTCCCTTCATAATGCCGGTAAAAAAAAAACCTCGGAACAAGCCAATCGTTGTACGGTTTGTCAACTACAACAAACATCTTGACATAGACAACTACAGCCACGAAAAGCTGCTGCTTTACGTTCCTTTTGTAGACAGCGAGCATGACCTCAAAAAAGGGTTTGCAACTTGGACAGATGCATATGCATTTCACGAACAGACCATATGCACTACCGAATCCAGATTTCACTACATTGCCAACGCTAAATGGGGTGACATGGACACAGCGGTTCAGGATGTCCGGTTTTCTAGTGATGCCCCAGAAAAAAAGACAACGTTGCATCACCATGAACAAACGCCCTTTGAAGAGTATGACATACAACATGATTTGCCTTTCCAAAAGCGACAACAACATCCAGCCATTGCAAACAAACATTTTCAAGTAGGAAGACACCCATGCATTGAAGACAACACAACATATTTTAGGCAAATGCAACTTCTCAACAAGAAACAACTGGCCATTCTGAAAGACATATCGTTTAAGAAAAAAAAATCCATCGACTCCTATTTACCTTTTCCTAACAGGAGGTGCCAGAATAGGAAAAGCATCTGTTGTGAAATTGATATTTGAAACATTGGCACATATTTACGACACTTCCATGTACAGCGACCCCTTGAAGATCAAAGGCCTAATCTAGGCTTTCATGAGCAAGGCTGCTTACAATGCTGGAGGAATAACACTACACTCTGCTTTCCTCTTGCCTTTCAACGGATCTAAACTACAACCGCTAAACAATGAACGCTTGGATTCCTTGGCTAAGCACTACCAACAATTACAACTTGCTCTAATAGATGAGGTTTCCTTGGTTGGAGGTCAACTTTTGTATTTCACAGACCAAAGACTCTGCCAAATAAAACAAATGCCCACAACTTGGTTTGGCGGACTTGACATTATCTTCTGCGGTGACTTCTACCAAGCACAACCGGTCAATGACTGTCTTGTATTTACCAACCCCAAAATTGCTAGAGAATTGATTAGCTACGACTTCTGGAATAAAAAAGTCAAAAATTTTGAGTTGACTGAAACTATGCACCAGAAAGACCTTGCCTTTGTCTTCGTCCTTAACAGAATTCGCATTGGAGAACATTCCGAATCTGATCTTGCATTCCTCAATGATAACTGTATCCGTCTAGTGCCCATTGATCCATCGTTCCCGTTCCTTTTCTACAAAAACACAGATGTTCTTAGACATAACAACAGAATGCTTGCTCTTGCTCCTGGCGACAAAGTTGTTATTGACTCTATCGATGAGCAAGATACATTGGCAGACCACATGGAAGCCTACTCGAAAACTATAGAGTTACCGCCACGTATAGAACTCAAACTGAACATGCTGGTTGAGCTATTCGCTAGAAACTACGACATACATGATGGGTTGGTTAATGGCTCTGATGGCATTTTCAAAGCATACATAACAACAGATGACTTCGATGCCGTATGGATAAAATTCAATGACCCCCTTATTGGAAAACAACAAAGATCTAAACACCCGCATTTGTCAACATCCAAAACAGAACTCGATTGGGTCCCGATTCTTTGTCTTGCAAGACCTTTGCGTAGAGCATTGTGCAAGCAACCAGTCACAATATGAAAACAATTCCCCGTTCAACTTTGTTGTGCACAGATAATACATAGAGCACAAGGCCTCACCCTCGAATGCCTTTCCTTCAGTCCTCTTGGCATCTCCGCACATGGGTTGGCATATACAGCTCTGTCTCGAGTCAAAACTATTTCTGACCTTTACTTGCTATCCCCTCTTACAAAAAAAACTTTAGTGTCAAACAAGCTATCAGTGTAGAAATGGCAAGGCTTCGAGCCGAATCTACATGGGATATTCTACATGACTTGTCCACAGTTGAAATTTCTTCCTCTATTATAGTTGCTTCGCTAAACACCCGGAGTCTCCATGCTTACAGAGAAGACATAGTCCATGGCCGTGACTTGATGGAATCGCACATTCTCTGTCTACAAGAAACTCGCACACCTTCCCCGATTGCAACTAACTTTATTGACGGATACCACTGCTTTTCTGCGCACCATGTACATGGTCTTGCAATTTTCATTGCAAAAAAAATATCTTTCCTGCAAACAAATTGCTTTCACGTCGCAAACGTAGAGGCCCTCCTCGCGCAGATAATACTGCACGAGCAACGCATAACAATCGTGAATGTCTACGCTGCGCTGAATGCACATGTCGAAAAAATCTTACTTGTTCTCAAAAGGATCTTCCACAACATCGATGTTAGCATCCCCGTCTATATCTTTGGAGATTTTAACATTGACATGCACAGGCCTAACAGCAAAAAAAACTTTCTTGCATCGATTATGCGAAAAAACAATTTCTCGTTCTGCATTCAACAACCAAGTGTCTTCACCGAAAACAATATCGACCATATATGGTCAAATGCAAAACAAACACCTTGCGAATCTTTTGAAAGATTTGCATATTGGACTGACCACCCGACAATCTTTGCCCTCCTCCAAAAAAACCACAGCAACGCTATGCACTTGTAAGTGCACATACCTTGTTTTACTGTTTTCGCACGAATAACATCTGCTTAATTGATTCTTTTATTTCCTTTTCAGTTGACATTCTTTAACAAGCATGTACATATTTCATTTCCTTGCAGATAGTTGTGCCAAAAAAAGACATGGAACAGCCACCCAAAAACAAGGCCTTTGCCAACAGCAATCTTGTTCAAGAACCGTCTAAGCAGTAATCTTTTTCTCACATTTATATACTTTCTTGTCAATCCCCATTTATTGCCCTCATTGACCTTTCGATTCAACTGTTCTCATGCCCTTCATATTACAGCCCAAAACCTGCGACACAGCAGCCATCCTCCATACTTGACATTTGTTCTGGCAAAGTTGCGACTGTGTTTGAGGGTGATGTGCTCGTTGTCTATGGACCGGTGCATGCAAGTAACATTTCCCCTTCAAAAGCAGAAATTTTCCACGCTGATTTGGTTGATAGAAAAGGTCAAATGACCATTATTTTGAACATGAGCAACACCTTCGTTCACAAATTTTCATCGACTGTTTTTGCTGGTTGTGGTTTGCGTGTTAGCAGATTCGCTGTCAAGGAAAAAACAAAGTATGAATGAGGGGATGCGAGCTGCTCTCTCTCTGCAACTGCAACAACCACTATGGAAAACATACCGCCCGTTTGTGCATCTAGAAAACTGACACCGGACATTACAATACAAGAGCTTGTTGATTCAGATGCAACATTCTTTGTCGGGTCATTCGCAGCAATTGTAACAGGAATCCATCACATGAACGACCTTTTCACCCTCTACGTTAAAGACTTCGACAATGATAATGCTAAAGCAACAGTATCTACACTCTCCCTTATTTCATTGACATATGTTATGCCCCTTTTTTACTGCCTTCAATTTTAACCAAACATGTTGCTTTTTCCTTTCAGGTGCATTTGGGGAATTTTCATGTTTCGTTATGCCATACTATAAGAGACAAAATTACAACAGGGAACATGCCACTAATGCTTTTCAAAAACTTCATCAGGCAAGGAACAAAGGGTTCACATGTTGTGCACGCAAGGCATGCATCTTTCCTCGACCCTTTAAATGATGAACCTACAAAAACATTTTTACTATCTCTCATACACAAAAACACAGAGTTAAGTGCTTTCCATTTTTGCTCTTTAACGTTAGCTCGGTTCACTGTTTTCTCGCCCATCAAACGTGCTTCTTAAGAATGTATCCCTCTAACTACTACGTCTCCCTTGTTCAGATCCAGGGCGTACTTCGAGCAAAGAACATATACCTCTCTCCTTTCCAAGCCTTTTGTGTGGAATGTGACCACCTCACAGAACCAAATCTAGCTGAAACGAAACACATTTCCCTTTGTGCAGCGTGTAACTCCTCAAAACCATACAAGTATAAACACATGCTCCACTGCACTTTGCAAACAAGTAATGACTCCCTCCATTGCACCCTTTGGGATCCAATGCTGCAAAAAATCTGCCCCCAGCTTTCCCAAATACAATATGAAGAATATCAACAGGACATCTCGAAGACTGTATTTCTTCTCCGTCAATTCCAAATCAAGGGCACATTCACATTGGCAGTTGACAACTCCATTTCCTCAGTCGAACAAACCTAGATTTCTGCCCTTTTTTGGTGAGCATCTTTGTCCGTCACTTCTACTCATTACGTTTCTGTTTGCTTCTTTGTTTTCTGTCTAACACATCCATCGTGCTCTTTCAGGTTCCTGGAACAAATTTTGAGCGCACGGTCATAGGCGTAAAAATTCCATAGCTGTCTCCCCATAAAGGCATCATCGGCCCGCCTTTATACTGTTTGTTTTTTGCTAAATATATATAGAAAAAAAAAACAGAACATAGTTGTTTTCCCTGCTAAGGGTGTCAATATTTACGAATACAAACCTTCGTGTCTCTGACACGTTGTTCTCTATTACTATATAGACTTCTTCTGCACATCGTAGTGGCTGTTAAATAGTTTTTTGTACCCTTTCTTTCCTTTCACTGTTTTTTTTACTCGTGCTATTCTCGGACTACTTCACACACAATGAAATTATAATCTGGAAACAAAGAAAACAATGGCACTTATTATTCTATTCTTTTTGTGTGGTTTTTCCTTGCTGAACATGTCATGGGGTTCCGGTTTCTTCTTGTTTTTTTACAAAAAGCTCCCTGGATTTTATTGACAGCACTTTCAACCCCTGTTCTTTCATGGGATTTGTTTACAAACATAATTTTTTTTCAGTTTTAACATGCTATCCAACGCCTTTTATGTCTCGGTGCTTGTTGCCGCTGTTTCAATGTTGACCACTATCACCGAATCAATGTTGTTAGGCCACTGCACAATTTCAAAATTGAACAACTGCCATCGAGTCCCACGCTTGTCTGTAACCCATTATGGCTTTCACCGCATTATCCTTCCCATCACACCTTTAGGGTTTTAAGTCTACCATACGACCAGCCCTGCGCACCAAGTTAGTCCTTCTGTTTATGTATGCCGACACTACTGTATCGTACGGATAACTGTCAAACCTGGGAATGGCTAGAACTTTTTTCATGCTTTTTGAAAGATTGCAGGTGTGCGCAGCAAAACGTTTCTCCTTGCTCTGCCATATAACTCCTGCTCCTCTATTTTTCTGTCCCATAGACCTACAATTCCTTTTAGTATTTTTATTGTCATTTATTTAATGCTTATGCTTAGATGCATACCCGCAAGTCCTCTATCGGCCCCCCTCCCTTCCGTTCTTTCACGCATTGCATGCATATTTGCTACTCGTAGAACTGTCGTTTATGAGATACTCCTTCATCTGCCATATTGATCATGCTCGTCTCTAATTCACCCTGCCTCGCCTGCATTTTGTTTTTTGTATTTTCATTGGCTTTTTATTTTAAGCTTGTGTTTACCTTAATACACGTAGGTCCTCTGTCAGGCCCCCTCCCTTCCATTCTTGTGCACTTTTACGAGTGTCTTTGCAGGGCATAGAGCTGACTTTTAGTAGATCCATACAAAGAAAAATAAACTTGCATCTTGATTGCTCTTAAGCAACTACAACCTCGTTTTGTCATTTGTGTTTGGCAACCTTCAAAACTACAGACTCATGTGTGCTTTACCGGAGTACTTTTTTTTTTGAGTTGCTTACAAATTTAAAATACCCTTGTTTCGACTCTGAGCAGCTACTGATGGATTTCAATATTTGTTTCTCGCCCTCTTCCTTTTCTCTGTGTCTAATCGTGCATCCCTCCAGCATTGCAAAGGAAAGGCATTTGGCTGGCACACCTCTCTTGATAGTTGATTTTCTTACGAGCCTATGAGCATCATTGAACTAGCTTTCGTCTTGCGTTCTCATATTTGTTTCAACATTATTGCTTCGTTTGGTTTATTTGTGTTTTGAAGTTCCTACTGTAGTTTTTTACCTGCCATCTGTGCTCCTGAGAAAAAATTCCATATCTACAATCTCCTTTGAGAGATTTGGCCTCAGATTGTCTTGCCTTCCTCTCAATTACTGTACAGAATGCACTTTAAAAACTGGGTTTCGTATATGCAGTGTCTCGCAAATAATGCTTGCGACAAGTGTTGTGCTTGTCGAATGTTTAATACACTTGCTTCTAAGTTTTAAGCCACCGAGATTCCTTGTTTTGCTTTTATCCATGGTTTTCAAGATTGCCTTGAATGTTATGTGTTTTACGGTTTAATTTATTTTCTTTCTAGTCGCAGTTTGTTGGAAAAAAAATTTGATATATCGAGGCAATTTGAATCTTTGGTCTCCTTTTGAATATTTGACTTCTGTTTCGTTTGCTCCACTGTGGATGCAGGATGCATACTTCTGCCATGAAATTGAGTGGTCTATTTGCAAAATAACTGGTGTATATAGCTAATCTTGGCTCTAAATAAAATACTGTATACCGTTGTTTGTTGCTTGTTTGTTTTTTAACTTTTACCTAATGCATGAATGTTTAGGTGCATATTCCAGTCTATTTATTTTCATCTGAGCCTGCAGTGGGAATTGTTTTTTCCAGCCCTAATCATTTTCCTGTGTGCTAAATTCTCTTGGGAACTGCTTCTTTGCTTACATTACCCATTTGTGATGATTTGTATGGGCATCTCTAAGAGTGTGTGAATTGGTAGTTTATCTGTACATGGGCGTGTTGGATTGTCACTGCAATAAACTCACGTTTATCGCAAGGTTCTGCAGGCAGTTAATTTTGAATGTGTTCCCTAATGAACTTTTCTTCCTCAGCCACTAATAACTTCAACTCCACATGCTCGCACAAGTTGAGGTTCAAGTTTAGAAAACCAAATGCATGCTGGAATTTCAGGTTACTGATTTTAGCTTATTGTTTTCCAAATCAAGATTAACATTTAAATTTTTGAGTCTTCAATGACAAATTTTTTATCTGCCTAATATTTCGGTTGCCTTCATCTGTACTTGTCATATTTCACGTTGCTCCTTTTGCAAGTTATCGGTAGGATATAATGTGTTTAAAGCTATTTTAAAGTACGGTGTGCTGCCTTTAAAGCTCTTTCCTTCAGCTACAACAATGTGTTTTCCTTTTGCATATGAGTTATTATCTGCTTGTTTCTCATTTGTAGTCGTGTCATTTCTACTTTGAAAACATATGTCTTCATCTTTATTTTTTAAAATGCGCGTACAGATATGTCATTTCCGTACATACACATTCGTAGAGCAAGATGCGCAAAAAACATGAGTTTGATTACTGACCAAAATTTTGTGGATGACATTCAACATACTAAATTTAATATTTACTTTTGTATTTCTGCATTCGTTCACTACTTATCACACATTGTTTCTTTTCTCTTCTGCATATAAATAATGAACCGTAACACCAACGCCCTGCCTTCCATGCCACATTTGCACACGCTACAGGTTCAGCTTTTTCTGTTCCATCCCTTTGCTCTCTGGACACCTGTCGTTCCTCCACAACATACACCATCTTCTCCGGCAGGATTTGCCATTTCATGGCCTTGTTTGCTAAAAGAATTGTGTCTCTCAATACATCTAGTTTTGCATGTTTTCTATAGTTTTGTGATGTAATTAGGTAGAGGAGGGAATCAAACTATTTTGGTGCATCACTAGATCTTTTTCACTTATTTCTCTTTTTCTTTTTCGTCTACAAGTTTAGGTTAGCATTAGGATAGACCAATCCAGCTAACTCTAGAGATTAATCCTAAGAAAAGTGTCTTACGCTTTGGAACATCCCATGTTATGCTTGATGATGTAGGTAATGTACAATCAGAAACATGAAAACATTAACATGTTGACAAAGTCATCCCATGTCTAAATAGGCTCAAATGCTTTCTAACATTATACAATGTATGTTTCCCACCAGTGACACACAAAAATGGGCATCTTCAATGCTGAGTTGAATTGGTTGACAGAAGTAGGCCTCAAGTCGGTGAATCTAATTACCCAATGCAGTGTCAATATTGCTTTTGAACATAGGGATGTTGAGATTCACTAACACCTTAAACAGGTTTGATGTTGAAACCATTGGGGAGCAAGCTGCAAGAAGGAAGAGCTTGTCAAGTTGATCTGAAACATCAACTCATTGAATTGGTCAAAACGTTTCATTTGTTGTGCATCCAAGGCATCCTTAATGAGTTTTTGCATGTTTGGGGCTGCCTTAGGTTGCTCCTCGGCATCAACGGTCTTTTTCTTCTTGTGAGATTGTTTTGGATAGACTAGAACATAGCCGAATTTTTATCCTTCCTCTTGTTCCATTTGCACATTTATAGGAATAAAAAAGAACTGTGCTTTGATACCAATGATCTGCACATGGAGCCCAGGGCCTTGTATGGAAGGATAAAGCCACACTTAGAAATAAGTAGTGGATTGTAGAATGTTCAACAAAGACTTAATGGATTAGTTTACCGAACACATTTGAATACAAAAATCTAGTATGAGAAAGTACAAGTTCTATTCGATGTGCAAACTAGGGAAAGCATAGATACATACAACGGATCAGTAAGACTTAAAGGGAAAGCTCTTGCGATCAAAAGGGGAATGATTTTTTGTTAATTTGTCTGCACTAATGGGAAGAATCTAGAATTACATGTTTGAAGGTTAGACATTGAGGGTATGCTAACTATCCCTTGTTTGGTGTGTGTGCATGAATTCTCTCAATGCTCTATGCATACATGGATTGCATTCACAATAGATTCTCAGGTTGATATTATAATGTGTATGTATACATGTACAAATGGAAGAAGGCCGTTATAACTAACAATGGTTGCAAGAGAGACAGTTACAAAGTCGCATCATCTTCCTTGATCGAGTGACAATTGTGATCCAATGTGTGACATGTTAAAGAGCAGTCCAGACATGGTGTACACGTGAAGTGTGTTGCATGGCATGCCACACCATATTGAGAAGCAAGGTGCAAGCATATGGTGGTGTTGCGACATTGTGATGCATTGTGCAACATTGTGAGAACATAAGAAAGTTGCAAATACTACAATATGCTAGCAAAGGATTGTAAAAGATACGAGAACTGCAAAGTGGGCATGCAGTGTGCATGGGATTGCAAGGAACAATGCACCAAGTTACCGCAATATTTTGCAAATGGCACAATATATTGAGCAAGTTGTTGAACGTTGTGTAGCTAAGTTGGTAGGTTGTGTTGATATACCATGAGTCTATTATGTGTGCTACTAGATGTCGCAAGTGAGAGGAACTCAAAGCCATCAAGAGAAGTGAGGAGTCACGTAAATTGGCGAATTGTTGTAAGATAGGATGTGAGATTTTGCACAGATCACGGAAAATGGGTGTGAAGTTGATAAGGCATTAATTTTGATATGTAAAGTCTTCAATTTAGCTCATAATGAGGAATATATTTTAAACAGCCTCATATTCCTCTAGATTATATGAATTGAAAATTCTTGAAAAAATAAGTTTAACAAAAAAGGCATTTAAATGTATACCCAAATAAAGACATGGCTAAAGGCTATGACATGTTGGGCTTTATTGGATCATATTCTTTTGAGCTTTGGATTTGCATGCCCATTGGAACGAATGGATTAAAAGTTGCATTACAACCCCCTCAATTCTCCAGTTGTGTTGATGGGATTCATGTCAATTTTTCCCAAGGTGAAAGAGGTCTTAGGCAAGGAGACCTGGTCTCTCCTTATCAAAGCTCTTTGTAGAATGATTCAAGAAAGAGTTCACAGAGATGAGATAAGAGGTCTCAAAGTGACGTCAAGCTCTTAGGATATCTCATCTCAAACTTGTAGATGATACCATTTCGGGTGAGGTGTCCTCCATTCAAGACACCAGGCACTTCAAGCAGATTGATCTTTATGAACTTCTTGTTGCTCAAATGGTTAATAGACACAAATCTCAATTTTCTTCATATACATCGATGTACATGGGAAAGATATGCTGAGTGACTATTTGAGTTTCCCAATCACCAACCTTCCAAGCAAGTACTTGAGGATTCCTGTCTTTCAAGCCAATAGTCTGTTAGACCACTTCAGCACTAAACTGAAGGACTAGCCATGTAAAATGCTCTCATTTATAGGTAAGCTCCAAATACGAAAACATGTCCTTCAAGCTTTGCCCATTTATTTTATGTTGATCCTCCGAATTCCTTCCAAGGTAGCAAAATTCATTACCAATATTAGACGAAGGCTCTTATGGCAAGGATTGAAAGAAAAGAAAATAATCCCTCTTATGTCCTGTAGAGAGTTTGTCTTTAAGTAATAGGGTGGAGCTGGAGTAAAGGATGCTTTATTATAGGAATAAAGTGTCAGTCGCTGGGGTAAACTTCTTCATCAAAACACCTTGGTAGCATGAACCCCACCAGAATTTTCACTTCGCAGAACAGAGTTTATGGTTGGGCTGTCTGGAATTTTCTCTTTTCTAACAGATGCTTGAGTATGGATCAGTTTTATTGGGCTGTGAAAAATAGATAGCAAGTTGCTTTCTAGGATGATGCCTGGATCTTACTTTCCTCTTTCGCTAACCAGCCCCTCTGGGAGGAGCTGAAGGAGAATCTGAAACTGCAAGGTATGATCAAAGTCGGTGTTCATTGGGTTGAAAAGGACTGTTATGGTTGGAAGGAAAGGATATGGAAAGACCTTGGCTTTGTTGAGAACAATTTGCAACAGCAGTGGACTCAAATTAAGGAGATTCTAAGCCAAAATAGGATTCTGTATAGAACCGGGGACGATGCTCTGAAGTGGGCTTGATCAAACTCAAGCACCAATAATAGAGCTGAGTTAGAGGCTCTTATTCATGGTTTTTTAATTGATTTGACTAGGGGATGACATGGTTGAAAGTGATTCAAAAATAGTAATTGATGCTCTAAAATGGGGCATACTCCCAATCAATAATAACAATAATAGGTTTTTACAGTCCACAATGTTGGGTGGCCTGTTTTTGGGTCTACAAGCGGCTTATAGCATATGGGACTACCTCGTACTCACATGCGGGAGGCAACTAACTTTGCTACAAACAAGGCGTACATCCTGCAGGATTTGAACTTGTGACCTCTATTTCAAGAGCACATGTTCTTCACCATTAGGCCAACTCAAATGTACTAATAGATCATGTGAGTTGACCCTCTATACGTACGTCTAATACATCGAATCATAGAGCTATGTAATTGTTGGATAATCAAGGAATCCATTTTAGTTACATAAATAAAATACTATCGTGTCCTTAAGTTTGAAGCGGCTCGGTTTTAGATTTAAAAAACGTATCCTCGATTAGGGTTTTGGAGTCTCTGTCACGCGTTAGGGTTTTATTCACAGCGTGGGCACGGCATATTTCTATTTAGTTTAGTTTGTTTGGAGTGAAATCGGCGGCGGGTTTTTGGATTGGAGTTTGTTATCTGCTTCATTCTGAGCCAGAGGTCATTCATATTTATGTCATCTATAAAGCAAGGTGGGACAATTTTGATACCCCTCTTGTGTCGGATGGTGACTAAATTTAAATTGTCTGGCGGATCAGCTGAGCAGGTGATTTATTGAACCTTGCTCTGTGCTCTGCACGACTATATTCCAACGGACTTCTCTGTTGTCTCTTCTTGTTTGCTTAAATATTTACATGAGCGCCTTCTTTTCCGTTTTTTTTTTTTCAGTTTTATGAATATAATCTGGCATTTGGCCGGTTTGAGAGGGCATAGCCCTTTGTTTAAAAACTAACTGGATCAAGCGCAGGAAACACATGTAAACGTCTAGGGTTGAAATATTGGATTTATGCAGTTTTTTCCTGCCATTTGTTTATTTGGTTTAAAATATGGTATGATATCTTGTTTATCTGTATGGAGCTAAACCATATGCTCTGCACGACTATCACGACTATATCTAGCATCATTTCCTTTCTACTTTTTAGCTTTTTTCTCGTTGTCCACCTCGAGCAGAGTTTCTTGTGGAATAAACTTGGATTAGGTATCGAAATGACCGCTCTGTTATCTTTCCTTCTAGTTTTAAGGCATTGTCCTTACTTCAAGAAGCAACCGAATCAACCTCCGGAAATCCATGGTCTAAAAATTATGTAGCAGTCGCATGAAATAAACTTAATGGCTGCATTAAAAATAGGGGTTTTTTTTAACTGTTTCAGACCGCAAATCTGTTAGAAAATTATAAACCTGGAATATGAAAATTAACCATGATTGAGATGTTTCATGCTCTACCAATCTCAAACCATTCGCCAGTAAAAAATGGCCTGTTGAGCTAGCCTTGTTGGACTGGTTGTTAGATCCGCAGTTGTTGGGTTCCATTTATATTTGGCATCTGGGTTGTTCACGTCACCAATAGCGTCTTCTCCTATACTTTTTATGTACATATCTTATTTTTCATTCTAAATGACTTTTTCTTTTAGTAGATGCTATTGGTGCATTGACTTCCTTGTAGCAATGTCCAAAAACAATATTTGTTAGCAGGGGGGATAACTACTTATGAACATTTTTATAGACTAGTTAGTGGCGGTATTTGTGAGGGAGTTTTTTTATGTGTAGATGATCTTATGACACCTTAGATATCTTTATACCCTTAGAGTAATCCCTTTTATAGTTTCCCTCTTACACCACCTTGTTATTGTCTTATAATCATCTACATATGTATACTTACAATACACTTATACCTTTGTCATATCACCTTTCAACAACTCTAAAGTCTTTCTTCATTCTTCGAGGGCTCCTTTTAAGACCTCATGATGACACATTGCCCATAGTCAATGCTATAAAACCCAAAAAGGAAATTATAATGCATAATTATGTCCCCTATATATATATGTGGCTTTTGAGTGTTTTTCTCATTATTATTTTTATTAATGGTAAATAGTTTTTTTGAAAGGGACTACACCTTGTACAAGAAGGTTCAAAAGCCATTTTTAACAATTATAACATAACAAAAATGATCAAAATTAGGATAAAACAAGAAAGCCCAACAATAGAAAAGAATTTGCTTAGAATAAAACAAAAAAAACAGTAACGCATCAACATAAAAACAATTGATGCACAACGACCAAACTACATCGGCACAACAATGCCAAAGCAAAAAATCAGGGTGTTGTTTGGCAAAGAAAAATGAGGCAGAAGGGAACAATCGAACAACAGAAGAGAAAAGAATTAGTCAGGTGGAGTAATATTATTCTTAATTTTTTTTTTTGTTTCTGCGTCGTTACCCAACCCGTTGAATCTTCCTTGATTAGAAGAGGAGTATTTTCCTTATCTGTATTTTCTCCAGTTGGGACATCAATGATGTTAGCCTCAAGTTTTTCTTTGGCCGCGTTGACTTCAGTCAGGATAACATTGTTGTTAGCTTTAGATAAAACTTCTACATTTTCTTTGATACCAACAATAGAAATTTCAGATAGAGGGGTTTTTGGAACAAAGTTGGATTCAACTTCTGAATTTGCATTTGAATCAAGATCCTCTTTGGCTTTGAAAACCAGGGGTTTTGGGAGAGGGCATCTTTCCATTAGTTGTCTTTCATGTTAGTGCTTTTCCACCCCACAATCAGTGGAGGTGTGGCCTAAATAGAAACATCTCCTACACCTAAATGGTAGGCCTTCGTAGTCCAAAAGCTATGACCAAGTTTTGCTTTGCACTTTGAAATCAATGGTGGTGTGAAGGTTTTTAGAGGTGTCAAGTTCCACCAAGATCCTGACATAAGTAGTGTGGATGTAATCAATAGTTTGAGAATCTATATAAATTATGCTTCCCAAGGTGTTACCAATAGATATCAAACAACCCTGACTCCAAAATTGCAAGGGTAAATGGGGTACCTTGATCCACACGGGTTTGCAGGAAAATGATCCAGTGAGCGGGTTAAAGGATGGGACATGGGGTTTAATGATCAAGTACTTAGATTGACAGACCCAGAGCTTGGAAGCAATAGTGTTTCTATGCGCTCTTGAAGAAAAAACCACAATGAAAATACCTTTAGCAAAAGGATATAAATCTAACCTTCCTTCTATATTCGGAGTCCAGTGCTTGGAGATCCAAACATGAAGAGTAGGAAGGCTGGGCCATAGTCCCCTGAATCTACAGATTAACATGTGTTCTTTGTAGTAGTTTTGAGAGGAGATGACCTCTTCCCCAAATGTAATGCATGGGGTAATGTCTCAATGTTTCATGTGGGAACCGTTGCCATTTAATGTATCTTTGAAAGAAGGTGAAGGCTTGGTAAAGGCAAGATACATCTGATTGAGGTTATTTCAGATGTGGAGGATAATATTGATTCAGAAAAGGAAAAGGAGCAGCCAACACCAAACATTGAAAATGAAGGTAAAATCACTTATTTTTCAAGAGCACCATGGTATAATCCATTCATATTTGAAGGAACAAAGTTCGAGTGTAAAATCATGGCCCTTCTTGATAGTGGATCCACGCATAACTTCATGGATGAAGGATTGGTGAACAAAAGAGGTTTGCATTATGATCATTTTGATGGCTTTGGTGTTACTACAACAGGTGGTCTCACTATTCCTTGCAAGAAGAAAGTGAACAAAGTCAACATTCTATTTGATGAGTACACTCTTTGTGATGAGTTCTATGTTATTGATTTGAAAGATAACAATGTTGTGCTTAGTATGCAATGGCTTCATTCATTGGGAAGAGTCACCCAAGATTTGCAAGCTACGGAGTTGAGTTTCCAACATGAAGGGAAACAAGTTGCTATGAAAGCACTCAAGTACATGTTGCCCCATCAAATGACAGTCATGTCTATGATAGTTGTGGACAAGGAATCACCTAATGGAGACTAATATGAAGATTTTTAACTACATTTCAGCATGGGACAGCAAGTACATGATGAAGAATACGGCAAATTTAGGGCATACACGAGGAGAATTGTGGCACTTTTGACAAGTAAGTTGCATAAGTTCTTTTTTGCAATCTTTGAGCAGTTTTGTATAGTGCATGTGAAGCCATTCAAAAGGCTTAGGCTGATTTGGGATCCAGGAACTGATGAGGATGCAGATTTGCTACTTGT
Source organism: Taxus chinensis (assembly GCA_019776745.2). Taxonomy (NCBI): domain Eukaryota; kingdom Viridiplantae; phylum Streptophyta; class Pinopsida; order Cupressales; family Taxaceae; genus Taxus; species Taxus chinensis. Next base: position 499,498,029 of record CM034156.1, read on the forward strand.
GATTGCTTGGGTGCAAGCAATCTCGGGAAGGGAGGACTGTAATGTCCCTCTTTTTGAATAGTTCATATCGAAGACCTTTGGCCCATTTTTATCTACCCAACGGCCAAAGGGTGAGTCAAGGGTGACTAAGTTTTATTATTTTTATTATATTGTGCAAGTATTAAAATAAAACATTATAAAATGTACATATAATAAATTGATAAAACGTATTATTAAAATAAAGGATTAAAAGGTGCAAATGTAAAACTACAATTAATTTTAATTGTATTTATCTAGGGGGTACAACTTGCCCATGTGAAGAGAAAAATAGAAAAGTGTGACATTGGCCTTTGTGGAAAAGTGCTGACTTGTTCAGATTGCTATATCAGGAGCTTGTGCTTATCGCTGGTTCCTTCAGAACAGTGCCTCTGCTTTGTTAGTGGATTTTTGAGCTGTTTTTTGCCCTGTGCTGGATAGTTGTTTGTGCCCTGCTGTCTCTGACTCTTTGAAGAGCAGGAAACTTTGCTCCTCTGTCTCAATCATTGTTTCCCAGCCTTAAGCTCTGAATATTGGCTTGGACAACCTTTTTACTTAGCAGGTGCTGCGAACGTTAAGTGCAATATAAACTTCATTCTTTTGGAGGCTTGAGAAACATATCTAACTTTTGCCTTTGAGCTTTGGACGTATTTCTTGTCATGTGATTTGCTGTCACTGATGTAATACTGTCATCCACAGTGATCAATTACAATGCTCAACCTTGTTGGGATTCTCCACTTCAAATGTTTTGGAGTTGCTTCTGCCCAAATCTTTCACGCTTGTTTTTTACCAGCACTGTTTTACTGTTCTCTCTATTTGGGTGAGAGCCTCCTAATTGAACCCACGTTCACCTATCAACAATTTTTTTATAAGAAATGCAACAAAAGCACGCAAAATAAATAAATAAAGTTTTGCTGATGAACTGATAAGAGCCCTTTAGTTAACAAGAGTTTCAATAAAAGTGGGTGCAGCTAGGTGAAAAATGGGAACTCCGGGTCAAATGACAAGTAACAAATGCAATATACCATGTGTTTTGTCATCTACAAGAGAAAAGAGATCTTGAGAACCATGGTTTGGGTATGACTGCAGCGATTTAAAATTCTGTTATGAATTTGTATGGAGCATTTCAATACTTTAAAATTTTAAAAATACAAGGGACTCACCAAGCATTTGGGCATTCTTTGACCAAATAAAGCATACACCTGTTTGTGTTTTTAAATAGATCAGAAATCGCTTTGCCATAGGCACTGTACTTGGAATTAATACAGATATGCACTGTGATTAGCTTAATAAATATTAAACATGGATATATGGTTTGTGTTGGGTTTACGATGTAGACATTTGGCTTAGATTTGATATACAAGTCCTATATCAGGGCCTTGTATGTTATCCAAGGTGGTCTTGTAACTCTGTTATCCTATTGTGCTGTTTGAGAATATTGATCTTTGGTTTTGATCATTTAAGCGGTAGAACTGGTAGGTGGGATTTATAATTAAACTGGTGCATGGAGATAAATCTCCAGAGCACCTTTTTCAACAGCAGTGTGACTGTGAATGTTTATAGTTAATATCTTCACTTTGTTTAGTTCGAGGGGAGGCAAATAATGAGAAGGTAGAACCTTGAGCAGTGATTCCATAGAAGTTGGATGGAGGAATTAAACTAACAACCAGTTTCTAATATACCTTTGAGCATGTTAACTTCAGAGAGTCCCATATACTTGAGTTGTAATAACTAGCTTTGTTTTGGCCATAAGTAAGCCATATTACTTTTAATATTTATGTAGATGGTATGGTGCTCCAATTTTATATTTAGTCCTAATATCAAAAGTTTCCTTCGTGGATTTTAATGTCTATATGGATTTTAACGTCTATAGGCTTTAAAGATGGGAATGCTCCTTAGAACTGACCAGTCTTGCATCAAGGGTTTTCCTTGAATGTTGAAAGATAAATTTCAACCTGTATTAATTGTCTCAAAAATTTCAAGTGCCACACTAAAGACTCCAGTTTGGTCCTTTGGCGTGGATTTACATTTACAAGTAAAATGATTCAAGTGTTTATTATCAATGATCTATTTTTATATTTGCCTGCACAATGCAGATATAAAAAATGTATAAAACAAGCGAATAAACATTGTTTGACCAGAACCTATCAAAAGAAGTCAGAAGTGTATATTCCAATCCCAAAATAATTTTTAAGCATTGTCTTCATTCCAAAAGTTTAAACCCTTCATTGTTAATTACACGTACAGTAGCCCATTTTGACTTCAAATCCTTTCAGAATCATGGCAAATGATGTCTGGTCGCACATATTGAATTGTTGTTGTCCTTTGATTGCTCATTATAGCTCAATACAGTCCTCTTTGCCATGCCAGCATCAACTAATGATATGTACTGGTAAAGTGACGCAAATAAATTCAACTCTTAAGATTGTGGTGGGGTTGGTACATCATCAGTTTTTTGAAAAATCATATATATCACTGGATACAGCAATCAAACTGCAAATAGCAGCCAGCATAATCATAATCAGTGCAAGCCATCTATCTTTCCTCGTTGAGATGCCGTGAGTATCTCTGTAGTAAAATGTTCTAAGTTAGCACATCATACAAGAACAATTTTGAAACTTATCATGTGCCAGACAAGTGAAGAAGAATAGAAAATTAGCAAATAAAACATAACCCATTATTTACCTGAGAACAATAGCACCTGGGAAGATAAAGCCAATACATACTGCTACTGTAGCCCCTGTTACCTGAAATGCATCCCAGATACTAGGTATGAATGTTGCCCCTAGAAACACAAAGCTTACCAATCCTGCTGTGATCAGTGAGAATCTCCTCGAATCCAATATGAGAGGTAATGCCAATGGGAAGACAAGCCCGTCAAGGTTGAGACGCAAGGCGAAATGAATCACTGGAAAGACCAGCATCAAGTGAACAGCATAGCTTATGCGAACAATGTCATTAAGAATGGCACTGTAAGGGACTCCCAAATCTTTGTCAAAATTGGCTAGAACATCACTCATAGTCTCGTCTCCAAACAGAAGATAGCCAAAAAAGCTTGTTGCTACATATATAGTTGAACATAACGCAAGTGATGTCTGAACAACTGTTTTCATGTCTGAAGGTTTCACTAGTTCATTGCGTATTGGATGAACTGCACATGCCAAAGATATCTGAAGTCAATACTGAATATCAACAGTTAAGACAAATTGAAGGTTACAATTTAACTCAATTAGCTACTACATTATCTGGGTAATTTCGATAGAGATCAAATACACAGAAATTTTTAGCACCGTTGTAATGGCAGATATAGGCAGTGACCATGACTGGGACAACTGTAAAAAGTTTCCAAAATGCAGCCTGATCAGTGACATCAGGAAGAAGCCTTGGCATGTAAATATTGCCATCAAACAATTTTGCAATTGTAATACCGGCAGTGATCACCACAAAAACAACAGCCAATGATACAGATAATGCTGAAGTAAATTTCAAGGAATCTGCAATCAGAAGGGAAAGAGAAATTACAACAATGCAAAGACTGACCAAAGCAAAGTGTTTTCCCTCTAAATTGACCCATTCAAATCAAAACATGAAAATACAATAAATAACATATTAAAAGAATTCCTTGACCCTATGCCACAGCAGATTTGCAATCAGATTATTAAGTTACAGATTAAGCTTTGACTATGAATTTACAGCTAGCAATTTTGGTAATGCATGTTCAGTAATATTGCACAGCAAGAACAAATTTATTAAGATCCAATTTTGCATGACCAGCCTATGAAGTCCATCCCTATTTGAACACTTCCACTCAGCATATAAGGCGAGAATAGAAATCTCTTCTTTTTTTTTGTCCCTTTTTGCTTCAACTGTAAGCAATTGAATTTCAAAAAGACATTCGAGTAGAGTGAACTGCAACCAAACTTGGATGCACATGATCCACATATGAATTGAGAGAATGTAGATATGAACTCACCTACATGCCTGAACGATACCAACGGAGCTAGGATAAGAACTGTAGTCAGAAACATGGCAGAAGTTCTCCCAGTCCACCAACAGACTCCAAACCATTCTTCTAAGAGACCAGTATGATGTACACCATTTGATGATGTGCCAGAAACCACGTCACCTACCCTCAGGGAAAAACGTCTTCAATCAGAAACTGAACATGAACATATTTAGAGAGTGGAGAACTAAAAAAAAAGTGTTGAACTACATAATCAATAAGTTACACTCACCAATGATAATCATGTAGATTATGAGTATACCCAAGGTTTTAACTATGATACAAACTTGCAATATAATCCTGCCAGGCCGCCCAAAGGCATCGGCCATGACATCTGCATAAGAGATTGCATTGCTGGCCCTACTGAACCTCAGCAAAAAATTAATGGAAACATATGTCAGAAAGCCCAGAACCACCAGAAGTGAAAGACCCAGGACAAGTCCCAGAATCTTCATTGTGGCAGGTAAGGCCATGATTCCTGCTCCAACAACTGTTGTTGTTAAATTAAGCAATCCTCCCAAAAAGGTTGCATTTTTATGTCCATATGCTTCTGTATCCTGTTCTTTCTCTGGCAGCAGTGGCACTCTAATATTCTCCTCCTCCACTCCCGCAAACGTCCCTAAAGTCATCCTAACAAGCCCTTGACACCGTTCAGTTGCTTATTTCTCCTTTTTGCTCAAACAGCACAGCCTTTCCTTCCAGTCTTCTGGAACATATGTTGAACTACAATATATTGGCTGTTTTGCATCAAATCAAAAGAAAATTATCAGAAGATACTGTTCAACCATTGTTTTTATATTCTACAGCACAAAATGACTCTCATCTACTAGAAACTCTTTTGCATCGAAGCTTTGGTGAAAAATTGCAGCATCTAGTCGAAAGAATGGCATACATATCCAACAAAGCACACAGAATAGGGAAGATCTTCTTGACCACTTCACAGAAGCTAGACTAATAGACTGTTACCGATCGCAGGCTGGGGTGATTCCTCCTATGACTAGTTCTAATTCCCAACTGACCAAAATCACTAAGCCTCTTGCAACCAATGCATACCCCTGTTTGAGAACCTCTTGGAAACCATTCTTTGAAGTTGGGAATCCTAATAAACCACAGTTTACATTCGAGATCAGAGTTTCACCAGCTCAAAATCTACCAGAGGCCTGTTCTAATTGAAAACAGCAATTTTGCAGCCAAATGCACCAAAATCACTGGGGTAATGTTCTCATACAGCTGATATATGCCTTGTTTATCACTGTAAATGCTAGCCACCTGGAGACGTGAGGTACAGGCATGTGGGTAGGGTTCCAATTTCAATCAGGGTATGATAGCGAAAATAAGGGTATGGCTATTTAGTCACAAAGACGTCAGTGTGTGGACAGGTCCTCATCGCTGCACTGGTGTTTCCAGGTGATTATGCTTATAAATCCTTTGACATCATTCATTTTTTCAAAGCTTGGGCATTTATTTTCTGATTCCAACAAATATTACTGGAAATTTTTGAAGAATTGGATATATGAGCCTTTCACACATGCCACTATTAATTTTTCTTTCAATTGGAGCTACTGTTGAAGATGACTCCCAGATGGATGGGGTAAACCTCCTTGCCGGGTATGCAGAGGTGAGACAATTGGGTTTTTTCCTTTCACAGGGCTCGGGTATTTCTCGCAATTAGGAGCTGACAATAGATATATTCCGGTGATCAGCATAGCCACTTGGTCTTGGGCAACGGGTGTGTATATAGAATTCCATATCAGCCTAGATTTCAACCCAGTGGTCCTAATAAGCATACGTTATCATTTGAACCCCCGTTCTCACCAGCTCAAAACTACATTAAAAACACAACAATTATAATTGACTGCCAAAGTCTCAAATCCAAGAAAAAGAACTTAACTCAAACAATAATTGAGAAGCAAACCAGTTCTTAACCCGATCCTCACATGAATCTTATCAATCACTTGGTGTGCATACCTGCAATAAGCAGTGTATTGTGTTGCCTCGGCTCTTCGGTATTCCATCCAAGCAAAACTCCTACGTGCATTTCGTCAAACACTTAATATGCATACCTTCCACATTAATCAAAACCATTTCCCATTCCAAACGCCAAAGCGTTGCAGAAATTCATAAATAAAAAGGTTATAGGGTGTTTTTAATCCCTATATTTGTTGTTTCGTCTGACATTTTTTAACCCAACCAACCTAACAGTTTTTACAATTGCGAGTTGTGCCTTGCACAACATGGCTTTTATCGTTATCCTACGCTGCTCAATTCTCAAATAATGTTCTAGCCTTGAAGATTCATCTTTAGTAATGTAAAATAACCATATTTAAGTATGATAATATAATTCCATGCCAGTTCCTTAGCTGTGAAAGATTCGCAGTGACGTCAACGGAAATACTGCTTAATATATTTAACAAATAAAAGTAATAAAAAATACCTATAAAAAACTTACAGGTGATGAGAATCTATGAGCTCTGAGCGGGTCATGGTATACGTAGCTCCCCGAATTTTACACCTGAACTGAGGAGAACTGAGCTTCAAAATTCCCTGTTCCTAATATTATTCCCATTTATAAAACTATTTCGAGATAAATAGTTATATCATGTTATATGATATTATTCAGAATTAGTTCTACTAATTGCACTTGATGTGAACGGAGAAGGGGAAGTCTACGATGAGGTTGATTTCGAGGGACCAAAAAATAAAGGAGGAAGAGGGTTGTAGAAAAGGGGGTTAGAGGCAGTGATCAAATTTGAAGGGCTACCCATATTTTAATTTGAAAGGCAAGGTTAAGCTTGACCCTTCATAATTGACAGATTATAAAATAGATTTCCCTTCAATTGAAAAAGAAAATCTTAATTACCTTTTTATATATTTTTTATTATTTTATATAAAATAAACATAAAAATTGTCAAAATTATTAAATATTGAACAATCAACCAATTTTTTTGAAAATAGTTTACTAAAATATTCAAGATTCAACAAAGTGATTACATATTCAGCTTGCATTACTCAAAGGAAGAGGTCTACGAGATTTCATTCTTTTCCATTCCTCATATACCTCATTCCAATCTACTATATCCAAATTTTGAGGTGCAGAAAGAGATAAAAACATTAATGTGTCTAATGTATCCAAACAAAGTCTAGACCTCTCAATAGTTTTAATGCGATTTAACTTGGAAAATCCTCTTTCACAAGCTGATGTACTTGCTGGAAGTGTGAGAACTATTTGCCACAATTTCATTAAATTAGGGAATGAACCTTTCCACATTTCATCTTCTCCACAATGCTCCCATGCCTTAAACATAGTTTTCTTTGGATGTGCCTTATGTAGATTCACAACAAAACTGTCTAATTCTCCTTGACATTTTTCTGTGTCAATTATTGGAGCATCACCAACATCAAATTTTTTACATAAATTTTCCAACCACCTTTGTATTTCAATGTCTCGCCCATCCTCTTCATCAAAGTAATGAGGACTAAAAATCTTTGCAGCATTAAATATTTTCATGTCAACAAACCTAATATTGAGGCAATCAATTATCTTCTGAACAAATGCTTTACCCAAATGAATGCTATCCTCCAGAGTGCCAGATCCAAGTGTCTCAGGTATAGATTCAAACCTGAGGTTATGTACATGTGAAATACCTGTGCAATCAACAAACTCCAAACATCCATTTTGAGCCTTCTGTAAATATTTAGAAACATATTGAGAACCTGTTCCAAAGGTGAACTTAAGAAATCTCCTCTTTAGAATCTCAATAAGTACATCTAAATGAGTACCAATGATAGTGATATCAATATTCTTCTCTTGAAATCGTTGACTTAGCTTATTTAATTCACTGAGAACATCTGCAAGCAAATGCATACCAAAATTGAACCTGAAATATTGTTCCCATTTCATACAATTTTGTGATGTTTGAATTCTTGTAGAGGCATCAACTTAACAAGTCTAACCATAACTTGCCCTCTAGATAACCAATAGACATGATGGATTTGAAGAACCTGCAACCTAGAGGGAGGAGAAGGAATTGGGAGAGGATAATGTGGAAGCAATATTTTTTTGGAGAAGGAAGATATGTGTTGTGTATTTTTTGTCGGTGGTTTGACACAGAAGTGGGATACGGTGTGTAGGGCGTCATGAAAACACAGTCTGGAGATATCTTAGAAAGTGAGGTGTTGTTAATGAATAGTTTAAAGTTTTCAACTCCATAAGTTGTAAAACATGCATTTTTTGGTTCAATGTGGAAGTCAACAATTGTTAAAGAAACTACAATTTTGCATTGAGGGTTCATTATGTTGTTGTTTTCATGTTCATTTGTGAAATGGTTTCTCTTCAGATTTCAAGAACGCGTTTAAGGTTCTCACTCATAAAATTTCGTATTAATTCGTGGATCAATTGTGAGACATGATGAAAAAAGTAATGAGTAACATGAGACATAAAAATAGAAACCAATTTTTGCTACAAGTAAGCAAACCATTACCAAGATATAATATATTTTATATTTTAACGATATTTAAGTAACTTTCCCTGAGGTACTTGATCTATGTTTTGTTCGAATACATTTTTTAAAACCTTTGTGGAGTTTTTTAGGTACATATATACTAAACTTCAATGATGATGGTAACATGGTCCCATTTCATCTTTGTGGAATTTATATCCTTGCAAGGATTTCGAATGACCATTTCATCCCGATGGGTTTATGTGAAAGTGTTCGGCACTATAGTGAGACACTAAATACAATGGCAAAAGATGGCCATTTTAGTAGCGATGAGGAGAATATTGTCCGCTTAATTTTAATGTTTTTAAAATCTCATTTTTTCCCATCTCTGTTCTTTAAACAAAAATAATAATGCTCGATTCAGAGTACCTAACAACTACGCGTATGGGGAATCAAACCGCCGACCCCCTGCAATGTAATCAGCGATATCCTCCAAGGAATATTCCACATGGATAGTTAAAGCGAAGCATTATTATATGTGTCCCTATTAGTTGACGAAAAACCTTTCATTGGCAGTCGATCCTCCTGTTTTTGTTCATCCTTTCTGAAAGCAACTGCAACTGCGAACACTGTCAGCAAAAAATATTGATGACACAAAAGAGAACTACTTGGACATTCGCGGGGTTCATACATGTTGAATGTATGAAATGTGTTTCACGAAGGTGACGTCAGCGGAGCAGGGGGAAGTGAAATTGAAGGTAGAGATTATTTTGTTCAACGTCCATGTACGGACAACAACAGAAACTATCTCCGCCCTTGAATGTTTGGCACATGTTAGTCATTAACTAGGTCTTTCCCTTAGTGAAAATGTCTTTAGCGTAATAAGACGACAATAGCTACTCGAATTTTTTTGTTGCATAAGCTCTTTTGTATCATCCCCCCACCAAAAAAAACTCTATCTTTGTTTTGTCTACACACTTAAATACCCCCCAATTTTTAGTCGAAGGAAACAGATACATCATGTGGAAGTGGAGTGGGATTTGGAATTTTGGACATATCTATTAAATTGATGACCTTCTAACATTTGAGATTACCGGAAGTAACTTCTCTCAACAACATTGTTGTTCTTGCCACATGAAATTTTAAATTCATGACCTTATCATGGGCGCACAAAGGACATCAACATTTAAAGTAGAGTAAATGAAATTTAGTAAATATAATCAATCGTACTCTTCTACGCTTATGAAAGGATTGAATGGGCATTGTCGATTACAAGAAACCGTGGATACAACACATGCAGGTCAATGATCTCAGGTGGTTTCGTGGAGGATATCGACATACTTTGAACTATGGGCCGCTGAGTCACCTATCAGACCACCCCCCGCCCAAACCCACCTCTGACATGCCTTCGGCGTAAATATATATATTTTTAACCTTTACATTTATGATCAAACAATAATAATTTCATCATTGGCACCAAGTGAAAAAGATATTTGAACAGCGGGTGGGATTTTGAAATAGTGATCGTCATCCGAAATGACTGCGTCGGCATTGGATTTACGTCTACAAACTGGAAAATTAAATAGTATTAATTCAGGCTATACAAATTCAAATTCAATAAAACAACATTGGCATATATGAAAGACCTCAATATGGCATGGAAAAGCACCAATAAAAGCTTAGATTTGAAGGAAATGGTGAAGATGTGTGTTCAATAAATCATAAGAAATATGCTAACATTCACTCGCTCTCTTTGATTGGACGAAAGAGACTATAAACATGTCATTTATAATGGAGATACGGGGGACCAACATAGCAACTTCCTACCAATGTTTTGTTTCGGAAAGAGGGGAGGCCTATTACAGTAAGGTGTGTCATGCATCTGAAGTGAGACATGTAGACGACAGGGTGTGTGTTTATTTATCCTCATCTTGTACGTCATTATCAATATTTTCTTACTAAGACAAGTTTAATGTAGGAAATTTAGGATTTACAGAGTTAGGACACATTTTAGATTTGTTTTTAAGGGCATTCGATGTAGATATTCCTTAAAGTGATAAGATTCCAATTGAAAAGATATTATATGAATCATATAGCTTCAAAAGTATCATATTTGTTGTTTGTTTCTCCATGTATTTAACGACAAAATAAAAGTTGAATGGGAAAAATATACCCATGTCAAACAAACCGGTCAACTGGGTTAAGCGTTCTTCAAAACCCAAAGCATAACATGGAGAGTGACACATCCTAAACGGCCTTTCAGACCTATCATTTTCCTTGCATAATAATGCAAACACTTTATTTGAGACCCAAAGGCGTTAACCACACTGAAACCCAATTTAACGTTGTAAATTTAGCAGTAATTGGATAGTTGCAATGAAAATCAAATTAAATAAATAAATAGAATGTTACGGTAAACTGTGTCAAACAGATCTCTTGTTAATAGTCGCCCCAAAATAAGCACCATTATGGGTTAAATCAGACCTGCACATGGAGATAGATTTATAACCCTAATATGTCTTCATTTTACTATATACAAATTGATTGATGTGGATCTGTATCTGAAGTGGGTTTAACTGTCTCTGAGAGGAAACTATTGTTTGTCGTTGTTTTGTTTGTTATATGTAGAAGAAGAAGAAGAAGAAGAAGATTGAGGATTAAAAGGCACTTCATTTGGGTGTAATGTCTGGCTGTATTGATTTTGCTTCTTCTTCTGAACACGTGTGCTACATGCACTGTAACCTTTACAACACCATTCTTGTTGCAGATGTGGACATGACAGAAACAAGCAGGAGGAGATGAACCGTCAAATGGAATTAAACAAAAATATGTTGTCGACATATGGATTTCATCATAATTGCCAATGTCTTGTCTGCTATCAGAGGGTGAAGGCCTAGATCCCATTGTGAAACACCTTCAGCGTAATAAAGATAAACAAAAAATCAACTAAAACTAAAAATAATCAAACAAAATTCATTAAAAATAAAAATAAATAGATGTTGTTATTTTATCTAAGAGATATGAAGATGTTTATATTTCATTAATAAGATATTAAAATAATTCTATTATTTTTTATTTTATTTATATTGCAAATTTCATTTATGTTATAGTTGACATGAATCTCATATATCACAAATTTATAATGTAGTGTTTGTGTAATATTTAATTTATCAACTTTCTTTCTTTCTATATATATATCTATATATATATATATATATATATATAGAAAGAAAGAAAGAAAGTTGATAAATTAAATATTACACAAACACTACACATTATAAATTTGTGATATATATATATATATATATATATATATATATATATATATATATATATATATATAACAATTACATTTTCAGAAACACTTATAGAAAAACACTTATAAACTAACCACTACAAGCTATTTTTTAAAATCAAATTTCTTGCTTACACAAATCTTGCATTAGAATAATCAAAAGTGAACTGTAAGCTTCATCTCCTACTCAATTACCAATGTATATGAACTCCCTATATTAAATATAATTTCTTTATGTTTGTTTTTTTCATCTGTTGCTCAATTCTAATTCTATCATGATTTTCTTTTCCACTACAAGACTATTCTTATCATTGAAATGGATGTTCATTTCGAAAAACATTTGATAATTGGTGCTCCAACCTGACTCTCAACAAATGCTCTCCAAGACAGTCACTTGCCTCAAACAGATGCAAGTGTCAATCTGGCTAACAAATATTTTGCAAGAACACCAACTAAAATAAGTGGATTGAATACATATATGCGCATGTGGTCCATAGAGGGTCGTGCCCTAGAAAAAACAAGCCTTCGTGAATATCACAATGCAAGGGGAGATGGTTCTGTTTCTGGGTTTGATTTTGTGGAGCAGGAAGGAGGGGAAATCCACATCACTTGTTCCAATGAGGCCGCGAAAACATTCTATGAGCAAATTGAAAATGGGAAGCTATATACAATTTCCAATGGGAGGATTGCGAGGATTTCTGATGGAAAGCTATGTTACAACCATTTGAACAATGCTTCGGAGATTTTCCTGCAACCTTCCTCAACCATATGAAACAAACACAACTACAAAAGTAAATACTATCCCTATAACACAAATAACATATACCGTTTTTTGTTTGCAAAATGCATCAAAGAAATGTGGTCTCATGGAATGCTATGATTGTAAGATATGCACAAAATAACTCTAACAATGATGCACTCAAACTCGTTGAGGTAATAAAGAAATTTGGAATGTACCACGATCGTTTTAGATTTGTTTATACATGATTGCACATTCTATCTCATTTTAGTTTCATGGAGAGATAATATGTTAAAGCACTTAATCATTCTTTCAATCTACTTTGACAACAACACTTCACATTCACTACATTCTTCAGAGTGATTATTAGCAAGCTTGCATGTCTCACTTGCATTCGTATTCAATTATTACACAACTAACTGTTATCTAACATCCCTTCTAATGTATTTTGCAACATTTGTTCTGGATTTAATAGAAAATCAGTATTGGCAATCACACCCCTTATCAACATGAACTATAAAAGTAATAACTGTCTTTCTAAATCGAATAACATATACCATTCAACGTTCACATTGCATTGTACACATGCGATTGCTAGTGTGTGTGTGTGTGTGTGTGTAACAATTAAATTTTCAATATACATGTCATTTTGAGGTTTAAATTATATATTTAACTATCGATCATGAGGGGTCATATTTTAAAATTGGTTGTATTTTGACATCTAAAATGACTAAAAAAACGTCTTAACGCCTTGCGAAATCCACTCTTATATTTCCAGGAAGAAAAATATCATAAAATCGATGGTGCATCACTACAATTGTACATGACAGACAATCATTTAATATGGATCTTAGCGGGTTTCTGAAACACCCAAGTTTTGCCATCACAAACCAGTGAAGTACAAAAAAAAAATCTAATTACAAAGAAATTTACGTTTACAGCTGATTTGGACCAACATTTCTCTGTCAATATCTCTTTCATCGACAGGAGGTGGAAGACCGAGATCCAACTGTGGGAAACCCAATGCCATTGGAGCTTCTTCCTTCATTTTGGCGTCCACAACAACTGACGGAGATCCGTTTTTCATACTGCTCCTCTTGGAACAAGTTTGTCTATGGGAGAGACACCAATAGTGGTGCACCCTATGTTAGGGGGGCCACAAAATAAATTCTATAAAATGTGGGAACCTAATTTTTTCACCAATACATAGTTCAAAAAAAAAAATTACAAATAATTTTTTGAGTGTTGAATTGGAGGGAAAGATATATCTTGAATTTATTTAAAATAGTAAATTTTAGCTACACTACATTTTGATTGGGACCCATACTTGATCATGGGTGATAATGGTTGAACATTTAAAATTTTAAAAAGGTAAATCTTACATGGCATGATGACATTGGGTGTTGTCATGTCAAAAATGACTAATCACCAGGTACTTTTATGACAACTATTGGGTGTTGTGTATTCAAGACACTATATCCACAATTAGACCCTACTCAACTATTGGTGTCTCTCCCCTACTATCAGAAAAAAGGAGCTCTCCTTTGGCAATGTCAGAACAAAACAACTGACTAGGAACAAAACGAAACATTATTAGGAATGTAGATTTTGTATGCTCCACATTTATCCAGATTTTGTAATTATTTTTTATAATAAAAACGTTGATAGTTACGAGCATGCCACATTTATCCACATATGCTCACACACGTGTGCTATTTAAAATCAAAGTATTTGAATAATGTATGCATGTTATCATATGCCACCATTTATATAATGTCTCATATGTCACTTTGATAGTTGTGATGGCTCAAAATGTAAATGTTAATTGTTAGTTGCAATTACTATGAATTTAATTACTAGTTAGAAACAAAAATAATGAGATTTGCATTGTTTTTACTTTTATGCCAACTTTTATGGGTGTAATTAGTATACTAAATGTTCTCTCTTTTATTGGTAGAGGTTATATAATATTCATTTCCCAAAACAATCACAATTGTCATTTCAAAAAAAAAAATTAGTAAGAGGGTATCGAGATTAAATAAGGATGGAAAAGACAAGTGGAAAGGGTTTGTAGTGATGTTCACCACTAAATTGATAGAGATTTTCAAGACTTGTAGTAATTATATTTTTTGAATTGTTATGTTAATACAATCAATAAGATTATTTTGGTGTAAATATTGTATGGATTCCTACATGTTTTCTTCAATAACGTTGAGGGTTAAATATGATTTACAAATTTCCAAATTACATTATATTTTGACGAGGAGGTGTTAAAGAAATGCTAATTTGTGATATTTAGTTTCTCAAAATTCTAATCAAATTCTTTTTTAAATAATATTTGTTGAAAAGTACAATAAACATTGGTATTAAAGTTTTCATAAGTTTATAATGTTTTTCTCATGATTTTCAAGTAGGATAGCACATAAGGTGAAATATTTAATGTGTTAGGTCATTGGTTATTGGACTTCATAGGCATGAAACATTTTTAAAAATAAAACTTGAAAGTGACCTAAGACTATTGAAAAATAAATGATGAGGACTTAGTCCTCATTGTCCTTGTATGTAGTCGTGTGGCATATTGTCAGGATCAAGGAGGATAAGTTGTTTTAATTTTATATTGAGTTTATGCTTCTTAGTTAAAATTTCTTTCATTGTCATTTTAGTGTAACAATATAGAAAACCCAAAAGTAAATTAGGGTTCTTAAGAAACCCTAAAAGAGCTAATGACAGTAAACTAATTTTTTAGAATTTTGAAACCATCACCCCTATATTGCATGTAATTTAAAAGAGCAAGTTCACCAAAATGTAATATTAAAATTATGGTGTTATCTAATTTACGATTAATTATTATGTGTAAATATGCATTAAGATTAGAAAAACGAAAAATATTGATAAATCATATTCTAATGATGTGTATTGCAATTATAGCGGTATCATACAAGATCTTCAAAGTTAGATAAAGAAAGTATGGGTTAGGGTTAGAAGAGATTGCACTGATTTTCTATTAAGATAGAGTGACAGTGATTTGAAAGTGTACAAAAAGGGTATGTGAAGTGTTGTTAAACTATCCTCGAAATCTAGGAGTCTAAAATTGAGAACAAGATGAAGTTGCCTATCTAGGGAAAAATTGTTTGGATGGATTTGTCTTATGTAGAAGGCTTTGTTTTATGTAGGATTTTATTGGATTCTACCTATAACATTGTGATGTTTTGTGTTTATAGTTTCACTTATTGTGTTCATAATTTCACAATCACAACTATTTCTTTATATTAGGGTTTCTCCTTTTTCAATCCTCATCTCTCCTCTTTGAAGACCTAAAAAATAGGCCAGTTTGATTAGGTTCAGTTTTCCCCATAATGCTCATGTAGCAATACTATGAAGAAGTAACGAACCCTCATAGTTCCCCACTTGATAAATGTGTGCAATTTGTGCAATAATATTTTTTTACAATAAAGAACCCAATATGACCTCCAACACTTGATGATGATATTTGCTCTAGGATGTAGCTTTGTAAAATGGCCTAGGGAATGATTGATGTCCTTGAGAGAGTGATTAAGTGATTTGGTGTTTTTTTATGATCCCATAGGTAGTCCCAAAGATGTGTGTTTATAGATGGAAAATCACGTACTTTGAGTCATTATCTAGTCTCGATCACATACTACTATTTGCATGGTTCCTAAGTAAGAAAAGTACTAATTAACCCATGTCTTTGGCCACCTTTATTTGCTTTATGCTTTTGCTTTTAGTCTTGCACTTGTACTTGCTCATTCTATCTTTTCACCTTTCGGCATTTGTCATTTTGGACACCAGCACCCAGCCAGGACACCAATGTCAGGCACCCTCATCCCCTCTAGGCACCCTTGTCCTCTTTGTACTTTGGTCACACTTTTTGGGTCCTTTCTAGCCGTTTGAGCATCTTATCTTTTTGGTAGTTAGCCTTTTGGGGTTAATTACAAAATTCAAGTAAGGGAATCATATAAATATAAAGTTATGTGATCATAATAAGGGACCAAGTCACTAAGCATCTACTATCTCCACCTAAGGTTGCATCCATCAAAGGCATCTATAGCTCCATTTGCATCCATCTAGCTCCATCACAAGGGACAAAAGGTTGGTTCATCTGCATCACACTTCATAGGAGGGGAGTTTATTGTTTCCATGCACACATTATTTACATTCTACATCTAGCTACTTGCTCGCTATTCAAGTGTGACTGACACAAGAGCAACCTAGGGCACAATTCCACACACACACACACACACACATAAAACTACATTGGGTCTGAGATGTAGTGCAGTGCTCAGTGATAAGTCCATCATTTTGGCAGCTGAGGACAGTCTGACCCCTTCATTTACATCTTTCATTTTTAGGGTTTGATGCTTTGTTTGGGGTTTTGTAGGTGATTCATTCATTCTGGATTTACAGAGACATTCGGCAGAATTCAGCGACATACACACAACAAAAGGTGAACAAGTACGAACCTCTCGCGACACCTCAAAGGCGGTTTTCTAAGAATCTTCGCATACTAGGGCATCCAAAATCTAGACCAGGGCACCCACGGGTGCCCTTATCCCTCTCCAGGCAGCCCAGTCCAGACAAATCTTCTAGATCTGTAATTTTCAGGGCTTATATGTGAGAGGTCCTCCATCTCTGTTCAGTCAGTCTCCACTACGACATAGTCCAACAACCTCTGTGAATCAGCTAAGGCTCTTTTAACCCTCTTTGCACATTAGGGTTTCATATTTTCATTCTTAGTTGCTTGGGTATTATTTCATTATTTCATTATTCATTTATTTACTAAAAACTTACATTAGATTAGGCTATTATATTACATTTTAGCATAATCATTTTGGTGAACCCAACCTTTGAAACCCCCCTTCCACTTAGGGCTTCTCTCATTACTTTGGTTCAATATCTTGAAGAATTTAATGACACCCATCTCAAATCCCTCAATGATCATATCACTAAGCATCCCCAAGATCTAGACTTGCTTTTATATGTTTCTCGTGAAGAGGCTACAAACCTTGCGGAGCTTAATGCTTCTGCCACTATTACCACCACCATTGTTGCTACGCAACCACTTGCTTCTACTCTTCCACCCATTTCCACCATTCACGTTTTTTTTCCTACTCCTACTAATCACTATACCCCACCTCTTGTTTCTCATGTGTGGTAGGCTTCCTCCATTGGCACTCAATATCTAGCCTCCCTTTATCAAGACCTTCAAGCGTAAATTCATTAATTACTGAAAGCCACTTCTCGTGTACCTCCATCTTTGGATTCCACTCTATTACTACATACTCCATTAGCGCCTGCTATATCCACTTATTCACTTCCACCAAATTTCGTCACCCCTAAACTACCTATTTTCAATGGCCATGGTGACCCATAAGAGCATCTCCAAGCATTCCATGTGGCTTGTCTAGATTTTGCAGATGATCACATTCTTCTAGCTAAGCTCTTTCCTCGTAGTCTTCATGATTATGTGATGTGTTGGTTCTATGACCTACTTGTTCACTCGGTAACATATTTTACGCATCTGGTTGATGATTTTCTTGACTCACTTTTCTATCAATATCATCTCTAAGATCTCATATGCTCAACTTGCATAGCTTAAACAAGGATCTAATGAACATCTTAACGAATTATGTCTTATGATACAAAACCAAATTAGCTAAGATGTCGAATGTGTTTGTAGACTCTGAGCTTCAAGATTTATTCATTCAGAGTCTATTGCCACCTCTTTAGGAAAGCATTCTCTTAGAGACATCTCCCTCATTCGACTAACTATGTCATATTCTTAAGCTTTTTGAAACCAAGATTTTATCCATCGGCAAGCTTAAATATCAAGAACAAGCATCATCTTCTACATGTTTTCAAAGCAAGTCAATATTCAACCATCTTCCACAACCAAACCTACTAACAAAAATTATTGTTAATGTAGTAGATACTACTAAAGAGCTTCAATCACAACTGCCCTCAGTGCACATTCACCAACTTCCCTATTTTCCCACATCTCATATTATACCACAGCTTCTTGAGAGTAATCTTATCATGCTTCCTCCACTTCTTGAATTAGATCCATCACAACCAAAAGGAATAAATTACAATGAAAACTCTTGATGTGACTATCATCTATGTGTGGGACACTTACAAATAGGTTTTCAAACTTGCACCATCATTCAAGATCTTATTGATAACGGTAAAAGCTTGAGTTTCCAAAGCCTACAAAATCTACATCAGTCAAAAAAAATCAGTAACCTCAAAATATTTAATAATCGCTTCCAAAACACGACAAGAAAATCATTGATTCATCAGCTAATCATACATATCACACAGTGCCTCCTCCTGCATTAGGGGCCCTTGATTTCTTAGTTGCTAACACTGACATTTCTACACCAATAATCTCTTTCTCTGATCATGATTATCATGCCACATTCTCTTCTAATCACTTACATATTAGTGCCTCTATTAGATCTGTCTCTATCAATAATACTAAGGTTGACCCATCTTGGCCCATCAGTGCATGTTCTATTCCACTTCTCATCGCTATTGGCTATCCACTATCACAAATTTCATATCCGATGAACAATTCATATGGATCATCAAACTTCACATTACTGTAGGTCCTCTTACTATGCTTGTACCCTTTCTTGTGGGACAGAAAATCAATGGGTGTGACATGCTCTTAGGCCTCCATTGGATTCACATATCTCAATTTATCATTTCCATGAACCATTTGCATTTAAAATTCATTCATAACAATCAATTCATTTCTATCAATGGTGTACCTCCATCTACTCCATGGTCAAAATCACCTCTTGTAAGGACTAGTGTATCATCTACTTCATCTAGTATGCCACGACCCATAGAACCTAAAGCAACATCTTCTCCTAGTTCACCTACTTTCCTACAATCTACATGGTCTCATCACTTTGCTAGTCAAATAAATATAGGTCCATTCCTCAGAGAGTTACTAAAACTCACCATAGACCACCACTATGTTTTATTCCATGTAGGTTTCAATCACCATCGTGTTCTACTTCACATAGGTCTCCATCACCTACACATTTTTTACACCATGGTACCCACCATATACTCATCCATCACATACACATAGGCTTCACTCACATGCGCAACGTTTATCTACTATACCACCACTCCTAGAGCATGATCACATGCTTTTGTCACCATAATCATTGAGTAGAGGAACTTCACCCTTTACTTTCATTAGATAGTTCACTTCACCACTACACACTTGGGGGGAATTACACTTATCTTCCTCCCTATCCACACATCATAGACTCTTGCACATACATCTTGACACACATGCTATATCGACACTACCAGATGATACACTCTTATTGCTTCAGTTCACACTTGACTGTTGAGGGCATACTATACACATGAACCTCACACACTACAATAGACACTACACAACATGCATCTTCACACATATTACATGTATACATCCTACATCCTACATCCTACATCTTGCATCTTATGATCTACATATATTACACACCTATATATACATTTTATCTTACATTTCATTCTATACATCCTACATTGCACACTACACATTACACATCACATGATGATTTCTCGTCACCACATCTATTACACATATCATGCATTTTCACTCATCTACTTTTACACGCTATTGCACTCACTACCTTATGTCACTCTAGTCTCACTATCCATACTGGATTGTTGAGGGTATACAAATCAAATGGACCTCATCACACTCACATTCAACCATTCAACCATTCAACATTCCTCCATTTTACTCATAGGCTACATCATATTCCCCTACATTATTTAGTGATATATGATTATAGGCTACATCATCACTTCTTCCTATCATCTTTAGTGATATATGATTTTAGGATACATCATCACTTATTTCGTTATCTTGTTGTGATATATGCTTTAGGATATATCATCACACATTCTTACACCTCATCTCTAGGTCACATATCATCACTACATTCATCATCACACATATGTACACATAAAACATAGTTCAACCATTTCCCAATGATGCACTCTCATTTATGGTTCATTCTTGACTGTTGAGGGGGCATAAATAAATGAACCTCACTGCATATAATTCCATTCACTCAGGGGGCACATGGCTCCTATCATTCACTCTGCATTCCATTCCATCCATCCACAACATACTACATATCTTGGTTGCATTTACTCTTACTTGCATTTACTTGTACATGTTCACTTTATTACACATGCTAGATAGATATCTTGTATGTCATTATCTTTATCATACACACATGCATGTTCACTTTCTTTCTAGTTGTGATCACAGATTATACAGGATCCATTACACACACATGGATGCTTGATGCAGTACCTAGCACTAGTCCCACAGTGGCTCCTGGGGGCATCCACTTTCGTACACTATAGGTGATATTGTTTCATTTTTAGCACATTAATTTCTTATATTATACATGCTTTGACATACTTTTTATCTTTCTAACATGCTAACGGGTGTTTCATATTTAGCATTTGTTTTACATGGCTATTTATTTCCATGGTTATCTGTTACATTACTTGTACTTGCTTGTCATTGTATGCCATTTTCTTGCAGGCTTTTCCCTTTGTCTTATGTGCACACTTGTATGTTTTTGGCTTAGTTGGCCTTGATTGTCTTGCAACACCGTGAGTGATGTCCCATGTTTGCAACCCACTTTTCATGGTCTACATTGTCTTCTTGGGTGTTTACATTATCTGTTTACACATTGTCTTCCTAGCTTACAATTCATCTTATACATGCATGTTTGTATTTTCTTGTACTAACACTTGTTTCCTAGCCATGTGTTTGGCCTTGGTTTCTACCAAGCACATCCCCTTCCCCCTATAGGTAACAATTTTCAGCAGTTCGGTCCTCTTTTGGGCTGCATACTCCTTCAACGATGTCACATGCCCCCAAAGAGGGGGGCATCATTTGGGTGAATCAAGTCACCCCATACAATGGTTACACATAGTATACACAACACAACATGGTACAGTACACACAGTTTAGGGCTCAAAATCATACTTGGGTCCTTAGTATAGTGATACCTTTCCTAGAGCACCTATAAGTAGGGGGAATTTACACAATGATTAGGTTCAGAATAATCTATAGAACTCATACACAATGGATTTTACAGGGAAGGTTGTCCTTAGCACATGTATTGGTACACATCATCTATAGTGGTGTTTTATTTCGGGGAGCAGTTAAAGGTTAGAGGATAACACCAGACCTTCCTCTCTACACTACTTCTGTCGTGGCATCGGATCACCCAAAAAACTAGACAGTACAAAGATCTCTACAGTTTTGGGAAGTGATTAAAGGTTGGAGGATAAATCAGACTTTCCTCCCTATACTTCTTTGGTCAGTGGTGTGAGATCACCCAAAAAATTGCACTTCATCAACATGATCCTTTCTACACTCTTTCCTCATCACGGATCAGGTGCACATGTTCCTTTTTCACATTTTTCACATTTTCTTTTACATACTTCCTTACATACTTTTTATACATATACATGTGTATTTGACTACTTGATCATCTTCTCTTTTGCAGGTCCATCTATATGGGAAGCAAGCAGTCAACATCATCAACATCAACATCAACATCGACATCAATAAACAACATCAACATGATACTAACAACAGGTACATCACACACATCGGCATTTACACACACGTTTCTGCCCTAGGTTCATTTTCATCACCTTTTTACATTTTGGCATCTTTAGTCTCCACGCTCCATCTTTTTATCACTCCATGCTTTGTCTAGTCCCTCAGCACATGCTTTCTACATCAATCTACATGGATATCAGGTACGCATCTCTATCTACTTTATGTTACCAAGCATTTTCTCACCAACATAAAGTGGGGGAAAATGTAGACACAAAATCACACACTTTGGGTCATTATCTAGTCTCGATTACATACTACTATTCATATGGTTCCTAAGTAAGAAAAGTACTAATTAACCCATGTCTTTGGCCACCTTTCTTTGCTTTATGTTTTTCTTTCAGTCTTACACTTGTACTTGCTCAGTTTGTCTTTTCACCTTTTGACATTTGTCATTTGGACACCAACACCCAACTAGAACATCTAGTGTCAGGCACCCCTCTATCCCCTCTGGGATCCCTTGTCCTCTTTATACTTTGGTCACACTTTTTGGGTCCTTTCTAGTTGTTTGAGCATCTTATCTTTTTGGTAGTCAGCCTTTTCAGGGTTAATTACAAAATTCAAGCAAGGAATCATATAAATATAAAGTTATGTGATCATAATAAGGGACCAAGCACTAAACATCTACTATCTCCACCTAAGGTTACATCCATCAAAGGCATCTATAGCTCCATTTGCATCCATCTAGCTCCATCACAAGGGACAAAAGGTTGGTTCATATGCATCACACTTCATAGGAGGGGAGTCTATTATTTCCATGCACACATTATTTACATTCTACATCTAGTTACTTACTTGCTACTTCAAGTGTGACTGGCACAAGAGCAACCTAGGGCACAATTCCACACACACACAAAACTACATTAGGTCTGAGATGTAGTGCAACACTCAGAGATAAGTCCATCATTTTATAGATGAGGACGGTCTGGCCCCTTCATTTTCATCTTTATTTTTTAGGGTTTGATGTCTTTGTTTGGGGTTTTTATAGGTGATTCCTTCATTCCATATTTATAGAAACATTCAACACATTGTGTACAATGACAAAATGCGAACAAGTGTGAACCTCTTGCAACACCTCAAAGGGGGTTTCTGAGCATCTACACAGACCAGTGTGACCATAATGTAGACCATGGCTCCCACTGGTGTCCATATCCCTCTCCAGGCACCCCATTCCATCCAAATCTATCAAATCTACATTTTTTTGGGATTTTGTGCAACGTTCCTTTATCTTTGTTTAGCCAGTCTCCACCACGACATATCTAGTAACCTCTAGTGAATCAACTAAGGATTTTCTAACCCTCTTTGCACATTAGGGATTCATCATCTATTACTTAGCTTGCTTGGGTATATTTCATTATTTTACTATTCATTTATTTACTACAAAATTACATTAGATTAGGCTATTATTTTACATTTTAGCATAATCATATGTCCATCACAATTGGAAGACAAAGGCTCGTTCATATTAAATCATCTTTTAAATGTGACTCTCGAGAAAGGTTTTCTTGCTCAATTTGACACTATGTCAGTTGTTCAAACTTGTGAATTTGAAAAATGATCATTAAGGTAGTGGAGGATGAATCCATCATCTTAGGACAAATTTCATCCAAATAGATTTATCTATCATGACCAATTTTTTCCTGCTAAGGCATAAATTGAATTATGTTAATTGGAAATAGTGGTCAAATGTATGAAGATGTGTTATATATTCAAAATGTGGGTTGTTAACTAGTTAATAATGAGAAGTGGCTAAGAGTGTTAATTGAATGAGATGCATGTAGGAACTAGTCAATTAAACACACAATTATTATTGGGCATTAATAAATGCCAAGGATTAATTGTCAAATGTTATTGGTCCAAATTTAGGATACTACAAGATAAACATTCTTAAAACCATGTCATAATATAAGTTAAGAGATTTTGATCTGATAAACAAATACGAGAAAAGAAATACTTCACAGAATATTCAAGATAAAAAATAGAGAAATTACATACACAAAATAACACAATACACAAGATATATTATGGGAAACCCTTTCGAGAAAAATCCCAACGCAGTAGCTTATCTCCTTATTGTACTCAATCAACCATTTTACCATAAAATAATATACTCTCAATTTCGCTCTAGCATACTACATGTCCAATTATATGTAAGCATATTAGTAGGTAATTTTCGCAACAATATTACAAATCAATGGTAGCAAAACCATGTGCCAAGAATACAACCCATAATGTCTACCTATAAACATGAGTGATCTAACCACCCATAATTAACATAGGCTAAAAATAACTATTATGGGTCTCGAAAAAATAGGGAACCCCAAATACATTTCTAGTGGGTAGCCCCCAAACCCCCTAGCTGGGGTGATGCCCCAGACCCCCACGACCACTCCAAGGTATATAGTCTAGATGAATGTAACTCATGGAAAATATACAACATGTTTCCAACAAAAATATTTGATCAATGCAACTTCTGAAAGTAGAATATAGAAAGACTAGGATTATGGTTTAGAAAGAAATCATCATTACGTAAGGTTTAGAAATGTAATAGTGATTTGTGTTGGGGTTAGACCATACAATTTATACATATATAAATCAAATCTAAGCATACAAGCAATGAACATGGAAATAAAACTAGAAGAAACAATACACAAGATATAACGTGGTTCACCTAGTCTGGGCTTAGTCCACCAAGAAACAACCAATATATTATTCTAGAAGATATACAATTGAAGATCTACAATCTTCCACACCTCACACGATGTACAATAATTTTATTCTTACAAGCTTCTTTGAGCTCTCCCCAATAATTATTTCTTCATTTATTTAATCTTCTTAATTCTAACCTCTAACCCTAGTTTTCTAGCTTATATAAGCGTATACAAACTTAGGGCACTTTAGCTATGAAATTACAACCCTTAGATCACCTTTTAACCAAAGGTTAGATCTAATCCCGCGTTCTAAATAAAAACATTTCATGCACAGGTAATCAATGTCAGTTACCCCAACCGATGTCGGTTGATATGATAGGTGACTGACGTCGGTCGACCAATCGACGCTGGTTACTGTGTAAACCTGCAAGTTGTAAATAAGGTATTTGTGAAGCAATTCATCTCCACATCTCAACAATCTTCCACTTGGAGATAAATTGTTGCACTATAACGTATAACTCCATCCTTGGATTTTTTCTTCCTCTTCAAGTCTCAAACTTGAAGACCAATAGAAGTGGAGTGTAACTCCAACTTCTCCTTTGCCAACGGTTTTGTTAGAATATATCCGCAGCGTTCTCATTTGTATGAATTTTCTCCAACATCAGTTGCTCATCCTCCAATACATGTCGTATGAAGTGATATCTCAACTGAATGTGTTTCGTTCTTGAATGAAATGTTGAGTTCTTTGCCAGATGAATCACACTTTGACTATCACTGTACAAACTGCAATCCTCTTGCTCCTTTCCCAACTCTTCCATGAACCTACTCATCCATATCATCTCTTTGCTAGCCTCTGTAGCTGTAACATACTTAACCTTAGTAGTAGAAAAGGCCACAACCTTCTGCAATCTCGAAATTCAACTAATTGCCATCCCACCTATTGTGAATACATATCCAGTGGTGCTCCTCCTACCATCCAAATCTCTAGCCATATCTGAATCAACATAACCGCATAAAGAAGTATTTGATCCTCCATAGCATAACTGCATGTTGAAATTCCCTCTCAAATATCTAAGTATCTATTGGACTACTTTTCAATGCTCTTTACTTAGATTGGACATAAATCTACTCACAACTCCCACTTCCTATGCAATGTCTGGTCTAGTACAAACCATATAATACATAAGACTTCCAACTGCCGAAGCATATGGAACCTGTTTCATGTACTCAACCTCCTCATGTGATATAGGACACTGATCTTTTCTCAATTTAAAGTGTCCAGCCATAGGTGTACTTACAGGTTTTACATCCTGCATTTTAAATATTTTCAACACCTTATTGATATAATCTTCTTGAGACAAAAAAAATTGTGTTCTTCCTGTCTCTGTAAATTTGCATGCCACGGATTTTCTTTGTAGCTCCCAAATCCTTCATTGCAATTGCGTGAGTTAAATTTCCTGTAAGCTCACCAATGTCCTACATACTAGATCTTGCAATAAGCATATCATCCACATACAGTTAAAAAATAGTATAGCTCCCGCTTTCAAGATTCTTGAAATATACACAATGGTCAAATTCACATCTCATATAACCATGTTTATGCATAAAACTATCAAATCTCATATACCATTGCCTTGGAGCTCTCTTGAGCCCATACAAGCTTTATTTCAACCTACACATAAGTTTCTCCTTACCCCTGACTTCATACCAAAACACTCGATGTATATAAATCTCTTTCTCAAAATCACTATGAAGAAAATTCTTCTTAACATCAAGTTGTTCTAAATGTAAATCTTCTACTGCAACTAAACTTAGAACAATACGAATGGAAGTCATCTTAACTACAGGACAAAAAAACTCACCAAATTTAATACCTACTTTCTATGTAAATCTTTTTACCACAAGCCTTTCTTTGTATCTTTTTTTTCTACTCTCTTATTCCTTGATCCTGTAAACCCATTTTTTCTGCAATGATCTCTTACCTACAAGAAACTTGACTAAATCCCATGTTTGATTATTTTCCAAAGACTACATCTCCTCATTCATGTCATGATCCCACTCCACGTGGGTATCCTACTGCATTACTTCTTCAAAACTCTTGGGTTCACCACTATCATTCAATAATAAATAAAATAGTGAAGGAGTAAATCTTTCTTGAGGTTTTCTTACCCTTTGGGACCTTCTCATAGAAATCTAGGGTGTGTGGGGCTCAATCTGTTTCTGTTGCACATTCGTATCAATTTCTGACAACGCCGGTCACCTGTAGCCGATGACAGTTCCCCTATAGCTGACATGGGTTCACCTAATTGACAGCGGTCCTACTCTTGCCGACATCAGTTACCCTAACTGACACCAATTCTTGTAGTACCAACGCCGATACCTGTGTGTGATTGTTTTAAATCCGAGAATGCATTTTTTTCAAAAAAAAATTCACTCAATTAATTATTTGATATCACAACCTAATCCATGTACATTATCTTTTCATTCCAATCAATGTTCAATCTTATCATCCTCTAAATCCCAAAAACAGAATCTGAAATCACCAGAACCATAACCAATGAAAGTGCATCTCTTGGATTTAGAATCTAAATTCTTCCTATTTTCTTTATCAACATGCACAAAAGCTTCTGAACCAAATACTCTAAGAAAAGAAAGATCTACCTCTTTTCCAGTCCAAGCTTCTTTTGGTATTCCACCATCCAGTGCACTTGAAGGCCCATGATTAATTAAATATACCACCATATCTACTGCTTCTGCCCAAAATTGTAAGGGTAAACTAACATGTATCCTCATGCTTCTTGCATGTTCCATGATAGTTCTATTCATTCTTTCAGCCATTCCATTCTCCTGTGGAGTTCTAGGAACCATTCTTTCTTCTTGTCTACCATTCATTGAATAGTAATAATTGAAAACCTTGTCGCAATACTCACCACCATTTTCAAATCTATGGAACTTTAACTTTAAATTTGTTTCATTTTCCAAAAGGTATTTCCATCTTTTAAAAGTCTCAAAAACATCATATTTATGCTTAATACAATAAACCCATACCTTTCTGGTGGCATCATTAATGAAAGTAACATAGTATTGGGATCCTCCATAAGAAGCTACCTAGGCTGGTCCCCACACATCTCAGTGCATAAGCTCTAATTTCTACTCCTTCTTTGTTGACTCAACTTTGAGAAATCTTACTCTCTTTTTCTTTCCAAATAGACCATGCTCACAGAAATCAAGATCTACATCTTTCAAATATAATAACTTACCCTTAGCCTTTAAGGTCTAAATTCCCTTTTTACTCATATGGCCTAGCCAATTATGCCACATGCTTGCATCTAAATTTGAAGTAAATAAAGCAGAAAAAGAATCAGTAATACTGGTAGACACATACAATGTTCCTACCTTCTTGCCTCTTGCAACAACAAGAGCTCCCTTAAAAAAATTCCAAGAATCGGCTATGAATGTAACTATGCAACCATCTTCACCTAGTTGTCTTACAGAAATTATATTTTTCCTAAGGCTTGGTTTATGCCTCACATATTTCAATATCCATGTATTTTCATTCTGTAATTTAAGATGAACTTCACCTTTACTAGTAATCATGCATGGTTCATCATCTCCTAAATAAACATGCCCAAAATTACCCTAGATATAATTTCTAAAATAACACTTATTAGGGGTAGTATGGAAAGAGGTTGTTGAATCTAAAACCCATGATTCTATTTTATTATCTAAGGAGAGAATAAGGGCATCTTGCATTACCTCAGAAGATGCAACATTTGCCTCTTTACCTTTCTTTGGTACATTCTCTTTGTTTTCCTTGAACCAACAATCCTTCTTTGCATGTCCTTTCTTTCCACAATTCCAGCAGGTTATTCCTCTACCTCTGGATTTAGATATGTCATTCTTTGACTTTGATCTCCCATTATTCTTTCTCTTGGATTTCTCCTTTTGTCTCCCCTTTCTTTCTACATTCAAAGAATTTCCAAATGATGACTCTCCTGTACTTTTCCTATGTATTTCTTCATTTAGGATTATACCAATCACATTATCAAACTTTAAAATATTAGTAGTAGATTATGTATTATTAACATCCATTACCAAGTTATCACAACTATCTGGCAAAGAACACTAAAATAACAATACTTTCACTTCATCCTCAAAAGAGATATTGACCAATTTTAATTGATTTAAAATAGAACGGAAATTATTCAAATGATTAGACACATATCCACCTTCTAGCATTTTAGAATTAAATAATTTCTTCATCAAATAAATATCATTCGATGCACTTGGTTTTTCATATAAATTAGATAAAGCTTTCATAAAATCTATTGTGGTTTTTGCTTCTGTTATATTTGAAGCTATAAATGTTGCCACACTCAATCTTATATATCCCAAAGCCTTTCTATCAAGAATATTTCATTCCTCATCAATCATCTTTGTAGGCCTCGCCTTCTCATCCAACGGTAAGTATAAATCTCTCTGATAGAGATAATCTTCCACTTGCATCTTCCATAATTGATAATTACGGTCGTAAAACTTCTCCACTTTGTATTTACTATCTTCTACCATTGTTATGCTCCCACTCAATCAGAAATCCCTCTGTGAATAAATTTTTCAACACACAAAACCCTCAAACAAAGCTCTGATACCAGTTGGGGTTAGACCATACAGGTTGTACATATATAAATCAAATCTAAGCATACAAGTAATGAACATGGAAATAAAACCATAAGAAAAAATACACAAGATATAACGTGGTTCACCCAGTGTGGGCTACGTCCACCAAGAAATAACCAATATATTATTCCAGAGGATATATAATTGAAGATCTGTAATCTTCTACACCTCACATGATGTACAATAATTTTCCTCTTATAAGCTTCTCTGAGCTCTCTCCAAGAATTCTTTCTTCATTTATTCAATCTTCTGAACTCTAACCTCTAGCCCTAGTTTTCTAGCTTATATGAGTATATACAAACTTAGGGCACTTTAGCTATGCAATTACAACCCTTAGATCACCTTTTAACCAAAGGTTAGATCTAATCCTGCGTTCTAAATAAAAACATTTCACGCACAGGTAACCAATTTCGGTACGCCAACTGATGTCAATTGATATGATAGGTGACCGATGTCGGTTATTGTGTAAACCTGTGAGTTGTAAATAAGCTATTTGTGAAGCAATTCAACTCCACATATCAACAATTTGAAAATTAGGTAAATAAGATGTGTAGAGTGTAACAAAGGTGTTGTAAATTATGAGAGTTTGGAAATGAGTTTTGGGCAAGTTCATTTATGTCAAATAGGTTAGCCTAGTAAATTCATCCTAGGGAAACCAATTATTTCCTCTACTAATGTGATTTGTAGTTGAATTCTTGGACTTGGTGTGTCTATGTTTATGGATCTAATATCTTTGTTTAAAATCGTGAGATCACACTTTTATCCCTGCAAGTGGCTTCTTCTTGTGTTGAAGCTCTCGATATCCTTGTGTGACCTATAAAAGGGCTAGTTTGAATGAGTTGGAATGACATCAAAACATCCTTGTAATTGTTAAGCATTGCCTACATAACACTACCTTAAAAGGGTCTTATGTTTATGTAGTTCTCCTTCCCCCTGAGTGTGTGAGAGTGTGCACATATAATGTACACAAGAAATGCCTAAATAAGGCATTCGAAATTTGACAATGAACTTTGGTTTCAATATTTGTGCATGAAAGTGTTCTAGGGAAACAAATGATAATCTATGAAAACTTGGAGCTTGTTGTAGTGTGCTCTAAGGAAATGATACTTCAATGATGAGGCTCAAAAGTCCTTAGAGTATTTATGAACATGAAATCCCAAGATGTCCCTAATAAGTTAGGGTGCATTTATTTATATAAGTGATTTTTGCTAATGATTTATTGTTAGGAAATTAGTGTTTAAATTGGGTAATTATTATGAGTTAGTAATTACTGAGTGGTAAATAAATTATATTTTGTGTGTGTGTGTGTGTGTGTGTGTGGTTTATTGTTGGGGATTTTGTTAGGAGTTGTTATAGGAGATCTTATATTTTAGAAGTTATAACTCCTATATATTTGTAACATGTGAATATGAGAAATATGTGTGAATATTATTTCCATGATTTAATTTTGCAACTCTGCTCAAATTCTATATTTGGTATCAGAGCGATTTACTGTCTTGGTTCTATAATGGAGAACTAATTTTATATACAGGGGCGACTCTAATATTTTGTGTTGACATGTTCTATGAAACTCATTTGTTGATTAAAACATCATTGTAGAGTGGTATATTTGTAAAGTTTGATTAGATTAGGGTATGATGTAAGCTTGTGGGTGCACGTTTTTTTGTCTCTCATATTTTCCAAGCATTCAACAGTGAAGCGCAGAAGTCATTATACAAAAAGAAAGCAACTTTGTAATTGTTAATTTCCAATACATAGTCTCCTCCTTGGACGATCTTTGTCTTCATATTCAACATTGCACTCCAATCTACTACATGGTGGACATTACCAAAGTTGTAACCCATATCTTTGTCTTATATATGCATTATTTCACATATGCATTAAGATGGGTATTGCATGAGCCAATTATTTCCTGGGAGAAATTTCAATATTTCTTTGAGCATTGGCTTTGAGTGCATCTGCATACATTAGAACGGGTCACATTACAAATTTGGATCCTTGATTCCTCTCACATCTTATTTGCCACCACCATTACATTATACGCCACATCAATTGCCAATTTTGGTACGTGACATTCAACTGTTGTGCAAACGCGACCCGAGAACTCTAGTTGCTAGGGAATCAATTATTTTTTGATCAAGTGAGAGTTGTTCGGTGGAATGTAAACAAACATTTCAAACCTTTAGTATTGACATCTCTGAGCATTCACAAATGAAAAATCCTAAAATGTCAGGTTTGATATTTACGTGAAAAGAAATTTTGGATTCACGTTTTTGGTACATAAGTTTTTATAGCTAATAGCTATTAGTCAATTAAAAATATTTAATTATCTCATTCAAAGTGATGTGTCGGCCCCTTTCCAACGTAGGTTGTTGTGTATCCTTTGTGAAATAAGCCGCAGTAAAATGCCATTTTATTAGTCTATAGATTACCTTTTAGTGTTTTTTTGTTTAGGTAAATGTTATTGCCAAAGTGTCAATAGTTTGAGTCTCGTTATATAGTCTTGTAAGTTTATACTCAAAGTGTAGATCCATTGTAAATCAAGTTTATGTTTGTAGTCATAATTTTTATTGAGAGTCTTCAAAAGTACAAAGCCAATTTTGTTGAGTCAATTGTTGTTTTTAGTAAAATCAAGTCAAAAGTCATGAGTCAAGTGGTCATTCAGTGTAAATCTATCAAGTATCAATCATATCTAAGATTGTTATTAGCCTTGTCATTATCCAAATACCTCATTTATTGTAAAAATTTGTAAAAAACTTACCTCACAGACACATTTTAGGTGTTACTCGACGTCTGGAAAAAAAACTATTTCACATCGCGGGGGCGGGGGGAGAGTGGGGGGGAAGTTTTACAAATAAACCCAATGAGGAAACTGTTGAGCTTCATATCCAAATCAGGTTGAGCTAGCAGTTTGAGACTAGAGGTCGAAGGCGACGAAGGAAGAAGGGTGATCAACGCCTTTCGCCAGTCACCAACGACGGTGTCGCATACAACACTGGTGGCATTTTTTATATTATTTTAGTTCTTTACTTTGAGTGATGTGTGTAGAAATAAAACAAGGTATTCATTCCCTACTAAAGTTTGAAATGAGGAGAATGTGCATTGCAGATGATGAGAACAGTTGTATAGGAAGGCAACTGAACTGGAGTGATCCTATGACTACTGAGATTCTTTGACTATCAGACTTCTTTATTGATCGGCTAGTGAAAGAGAATTCACTGGAAGTGAAAGCAGGAACTGTTGAGTTCGCGTATGTAGGTGTATTGGTGGAAGTGTGATCATTCGGTAAGGGATTCATTGTGGTGAAGTGGATAGGTCATGTGCAACAAGATCCAAACAGCAAGATTGAAGCCAACAATATGCAGACTTAAAAGTATGAGGAGGCATAAGATTCTGTTTCCAGTTTTTCAGATGTGCTTCTTCCCATGTAAACACTAAGGGGGGAATGTTAGGAAATTAGCGTTTACATTGGGTAATTATTATGACTTAGTAATTACTAAGTGGTAAATAAGTTATATTGGTTATGTTGTTGTTGTGTGTGTGTGTGTGTGTGCATTGTTATATATATATTGTTATAACGATATATTTACGAATAGTTTATTGTTGGGCATTTTGTTAGGAGTTATTTTAGGAGTTGTAACTCCTATATATTTGCAACCTATGAATATGATAAATATGTGTGAATATTATTGTCATGATTTAATACTGTAACTCTGCCCAAATTCTATATTTCTCATTCAACCAACCCTAAGTCGACTAAAGTAACTTGTGCATTTGAAAATGTGATTGTTGCAAGTACAAATAACAAGTGCATCAACCTCATACAAATTCCTTGACCGAACTTGTCTAGGCTTATGATGGAACTTGATCGGAGACATGAGGTGAATAGTTGAGAGTTTGAGGATATGTTTTGTATACGATGCATTTGAAGAGAAAATCATGACCTACTGAACTCGAAGTGTGCAGATTGAGCATAATGCCTTTAGATTAAATCAATAAATGTGTAAATGAGATGATGTTAAGATAAGTGTTATAAGATTATTATCTAGTGCCTTATAATTAAATCAATAAATGTGTAAATGAGATGATGCTAAGATAAGTGTTATATGATTATTATCAAGTGTCTTATGACCAAATTTTGGCTACTACAATTGATCTCATTTTAATCTAGTAATGAAATCATTGGATTAAAATTAAACACGTGGGGGTTCATTAGCTAGGAAATATCCTAGCACGTGAGTTCATATTGAGGTAATTAAAATTAATAAAAGTAAATTCAATATACTGGTAGACATGAGGGGGTGAAAGGGTTTAATTTATTAATGTTTTGAATAAGATATTGAGGTAGGTTAGAGAGGTGGGCCAAAGGAAAGGGAGGTTTAATTTTAATATAAAACTAAAACATTTGAACCCTAGTTTTTAAAAGTAAATACCTTAAAATTGCAATTTAATGAGTGTGGGCATGAAGTTAAATTATAATCTCTTTTTTAATAAAGAAATCTCAATTACGAGATTCTTAACCAAGAAATAATAAGATGGTAGAAAACTAGGTTTGAGTATGCTCTTAAACACAAGTGATGTTATTTCACCATCTTAATTATTTGAAGAACTATTGATAAATGATTAAAGCTTGAACATTTATAAGGTGATTTGTAATAGGTCTTCAATGGCTTCAAACTATCTTTCGAGAGAAAATGCATATTACAAAAAAAAATGAGTGAGAAATATAATATATTTTTTGTTTAATATATTAGTTTATAAATGAAAAGGGGTAAATAAAATTGTAATTGAAAAAATGGGTAAGTAAGGTACACGGAAAAAATAGGGGGTATTTTCATTCTAATAATATAATGGGAGGGGGTATTATCAATTGAATAATTAGAGGTAAAAACTAGAATTAAGGGTATTCTTTAATACCCTTCAAGCGAACGTGTTATACCATACTTTTACTAAGTGAAACCCCCGTGAAATTAACATCAGGGAGGTGTGAATACTTTTCATGTTGCTACTTAAGGGTAGACTGTGGTGTTTGATGAATAGAGGAGTTCCCCTTTGTAATATGCAATTATCACATTTGGATGGGTGTATTAGGATCATTGATAAATATGCATAAATAATATTAGTGAAAGTTGTAAAATTGATGCAATTTAAGAGTGTGAAGGTTCTACAGTTGGTATTTCCTCTGGTGCACTACACATAAGATTTCTAGAAAAAAACCATGAGATGTAATTGTCTTATAGAAATTTGAACAAGATAATTACTTATTTGGAATTATGTCGATAGGAAATGATTAATATACCATTTAGGAGAGCCTAACTAGTGAATTGATTCGAGTTTAAAGAGTCTCTTCTTGAAATATCATTTCTTTTAACTATGTTGAACCAACACTATTATCCAAACGTTCATATAGAAACATTTTGACTATCTAGAAGGAATTTTAACTTGTTCTATGATGCTACTGGTAAATGTATATTTATTTCAGGACATGTGTAGATGCTCATAATGAAATCTCGAATAAGTCTATAAATGCCATCACACTAGAGGACCCTTATGACTTCATTTATGCCCCTCAAGCTATTCTGATTTCACAATTCAAGTATGTGGCTACGGTACCCACCAGTTGCAAGCATAAAACTTAGTTATTTTACCATGAAAATTTGTACTAATGATAATGGGAATAATGTTGAAGAGGATTCTAGAAGAAATTTTGACTTTCATCAGATAATTTTTTCATATGTTTTTTACAGTATATACAAGGATAGTGAGATATAATTAAGACCTAGTTTTGATTTCAATTTTACAAAGGAACCGCTCATTGTACTAAACACGTATTGTAGTAAAAAATTGGTTTATTTTAATATTGCATGTGTATTGACTATCGGCTCCTGGGTATCTTTTGAATTAGGAATCAAACATAAAATAAGTGGCATCATTCAAATTCATAAAGAAATTCGTTAACTTCTACAGCAGCAGTGAGAATTTATACATGTTCAACCCTATCTATAAAACCAAGTTAAGGGTAAATGTGGCTAACATGCAATTGAACAGTTGAAGAGATATCAGAGATTTGTTTGCTAAGGATCAACAAAAACAAAAACATAATGAATGGTAAACATGTTATCGGCCTTCATAAGATGGCTTATATGGAGTCCTTGAAACATTAGATTGATCCTTGAAGATCCTGAAAAATACTTATGAATCATAAGGGAGTTTTTCAAGTTAAAAGTATCTTAAGGCAATTTGACGAACATGTATAGAGCAAGATTGATGTCTTCAGCACTGATTTGAAAAAAATCAACTCTCCATTAATTGGATTGAGATTTTTTTCTTATAAATTTTTAAAGAATATGACTGAGGGTCTCTGACTAAAGAAGCATAGAGTTACTTATTCCAATCTAAAATGCTATTGGACTAGGAGAGAATAGGCAATTTGGTCTACGCAGGACAACAGCTACTTTATTTTTGGTCATGACATTACGTACATGCAAGGTAGTGTTAGGATGGAATGAATCCATATCCCTCATGGTATGTATAATACAGTTAAAATATTTCAATTGGAAAAAATTATTTTCCGTTACGGCGTCGTTAGTTATGACGGCCAAGTTAAGCAACCATAAAAGCTTGTTTGAACCTCTATAAAGGATGAGTAAGTTGTAAATATAGTTATTGTAAACCTTTTATTTGGTCAATTTGATGGTTAGTGAGTGTTTTAAAAAGAACAAGCACCATATTTTTATCATACATGAGATTCATTCAAATTTGGATGAATTGTTGATTTATAGTAACAATGGGATTTGTTGAATCTAAAGCAGAAGATTGAGGTGGAGTGTAAAATGAGTGAAGAGAGGAATGTTCAATTCAGTTACATGAACACATGAACTATAGGATGTTAGAATAGATGAAGGGATCAGTTTAGAAGTACAAACCTAAGAGGTACTAAAATGAACCTTTGCATGAGAGGATAATAGAATTAGAGGAGTCATTAAAAATAGACAAGATGATGCAAAGTCACTCCTCACTGCATCACTTATTAGAGCCAGAGGATATGGAGGCTATGTATCACTTCACCTTTTGTGGTCTAATAGCTCTTCCTATGCCATGCATTGCTTTCCTCTTCCTTTTCATGGAAAATTAATTTAGCTGGATAACGTCTTTTTCTATGTTTAACAACATTTTAGGATTCAATTTTGTTAACTGCCCAAACAACTTTTGTATACCAAAGGATCGTTGAATTCTCCAACATAGACTTTGGATGAGGATGCCCTCTTTTTTGAACACTTTCACCCCAGCCAAATTCAAAAAAACTTATCTTCCTTCTAGCACCCCAATTGTGAAAGTCTAACAAACAACCAGGCCAAGTTTCCCAAGGTGCAACACTTTCACAATATCTTTTCTGCATAACCAGTCCTTTGAAATCTCTTTTTAACCCTGCAATTTATCCAATCTCTTCTGCAGAGGCATTGTTTAGAAATCAAAGTTGCTGCACATCATCTCATTTTTTCTTAATTCTTGTTTCTTTTACAGTTGTTTTGGGGGGTTGAAGGTTGGAATAGGAAACAAATGGATCCTTTGGAGAAATTTTACACCTATTGGTATTGGTGCACAAATAATCAACTTTCTTTTGCTTAGTGCCAAGGATTAAGGAGTATCCATTCCGTGAAATTTACCTAAGACTTGAACCTAGCCTCAACCCTTTTTTGATATCTCATGGAATTCATACACTGGCAAATGGTTAGGAAATGCCCTTTATACCATCCTCCACACCATTAGACTACAACCCATTTAACTCTTTTACAGTTTTCCAACCAATTATACAACACAACTTGTGCATTTGTCTTGTCCACATTATACAATCTCTATAATCATCATTCAAACAAACAAACTCAATGGATGTACACCATCTGACAGTATGTTCCATCTCTCAATAACTAAGATGTTATACCATGTTAGAAATTGGATCTGAACTATTGCTTACAGTTGTAAGAACTTGAAATTTGACAATTTATCACAACATTCAAAAGGAAAAAATACAACAATAAAAGACTAACCGTTGGTAGATATTTATACATGGTTGGAAGCACAAATAAGTTTCAATTTTCAGAGATAAAAAGAATTATATGTAATATAGTTAGGAGCTGGAAAGATCAACCTTCTGTCTCTGAGTACAACCTAAAAAAGCAAAACGTACTGATTTAAGGACAAAAGGGTATTACTGATCAGATATCCAATCACAGCAAAAATGTTTTGGTGCCATCTTTGAAGCTATAAATTGTATGCTCTTTGTTACAATGCACATCACTGCCGAATTACATTCCTAGTGGTTTCAAAAAAAAAACTTTAATAGTATTCTTGAGTGAAATATTTTACTTATAGAAATGCTTCTTGATTCAAAATCAGTGCTACACCCTTAATTCTAGGTCATATATTAGGATATGTATAGCTGACTTCTGGCTAACATAATCTATTATCATATCATATCACATTTATTTATTCTTTCATAGGTTTAGTAGGTTGGCCTTGGTGCTTTGCATAACATAGTAGGGTTATATATAGGAGTCAGTAACTAGTAGATGGTCATCATATTGAGCACTTGAGTCTTATTGTATGGTCATTCTACTTGCATATTGTGATCATTTCTCAATATTTTAATATTCTATTGCTTCTGATATTCAGATCTATCTAAGTAATTTCATTACAATCAGCAACTTTGAGAAACATCATTCAATAAGGCCTAGTAAACAAGATAATTTGTGGCAATGAAAGATTTTTAGGCCAAATCATTTGTACATATTACTTCTCCAGATTCCATAATACTTAGAGCTCAGTTAGTTCAATTTAAGGTTTCCATGCTAAATTTTATTTTTAGAATTCATTTGAATCCACTGAATAAAATTATGTATTTTAGTCATACATTTATTTATCTCATAACTTCTTGTTTGATAAATTCACCTCCTCATGGTTCAGCTCTCTAAGTTTAGTTCAAATTTCATTTATGATTTGTTCCTCTCAACTAGCCAATCTTTGTTCCCCATAAAAGTTAAGTGAAACACGGTTTAGCAGGTTGCCTTTACATTGAGGATACCATACAAAAAGGTTTGGAATGCCTAGATCTGTCAATTGTTGGACAAACAATTTTTCTAACCTTGTCATCCAATTGAATTTGATACAGTTAAAGAGAATACCTAGCCCAAAGCAACAAAGAAAAAACAACACTTATCCTCGAAACAAATTAAATGCATTCATATTATAACTTTTCAGAAAAATCTGCTAAGAAACTCCCATTGAGCAGGCGGCAGACAATTTTCATTTTGATTGTGGATGCTCAAGAATCACTTGCTTAATATTCTCAACATTAACATCTCAATTCAAGGAAGAACAGAGCAACAACAGCCACTTTTTGAGCTCACAACCCAAGGAAATACATTCATAAAAACTTGATCAAATTTAAAGCCAGATGCAATACACCACACAGGATATTAAAAATGGATTAGATAAGCTAGAAAACAATTTCTAAAACAAACATATAGTCCAAGGAACCTTTTAAAGATGTGGCATGATTCTTGGAAGCAATCCTGCAATCAAAGTT
This sequence comes from Taxus chinensis, assembly GCA_019776745.2. Lineage (NCBI taxonomy): Eukaryota > Viridiplantae > Streptophyta > Pinopsida > Cupressales > Taxaceae > Taxus > Taxus chinensis. The sequence continues at coordinate 499,537,134 of CM034156.1, forward strand.
CTACAAAAATCTGTAATCGCAGAACATTGTTGCATAGAGAAACATGATCAAGGCAAGAAGCTCCATATGCCTCGAGGAAATGCTTGTATGACTTGTTTGCTGCCAAAAATCCTCAAATGTTACATCCATATTTATAAGGCTTCATTGTCATACAACCAAAGGTTTCATGGTTGCAAAGGTGCAATGGAGAGCACCTGGTACAAACACCCCAGATTTGCGAGCACAGTATGATAGTGCAGGTTTAGGCATGCTGCAGGACCCCAAAACATAGGTATGCTGTACTACTAAAACTGAACTGTCAAGCTTGAAAGTTGGAATTTCAAACATAAGATAACCCTGAAACTAAGTAAATCAGTTATTTTCCTTTGTGGGTTCCCAAAACAGGGGCATCTGGCTTGATTATGATCTAAAAGAGACCTTCTGTAAGAAAGGCAAATCAACCGCACAAGACTACACATATTCCCATAAACCTCTGCTTCTGAAACAAATACTGAGGCTAGACAATGCATATATTGCATAATTTACAGCCACAGATGCCATAATCCTATATTTGCTTTAAAGCTTTGGAAAGTCGATGCCAATGCCAAATGTGTAGGATTGAACACATTTAATTATGATACATAATGCTTCTCTGTGATTGCTCATATTGGTTTGGGTATCTGTCGATTTCTGTTTATTAGACTTCAGTCTCCACCAAGAAAATCTTACTTAGACAGGAGCACTGCTACAGGCACAAATAATTTTGTAAATTGTCATGATATAGGAGGACTTGGAACTGTGCTACTTTTCTTTAACAACTGATCAAAGTCACTGTATACAGCAATTGAACATGAAATCCCTGCCAATATAATCATAAACAATGCAACAAATTTATCTTTCCTCGTTGAGATGCCGTGAGTATCTCTGCAATAAAAGATTGTCAAGATTAGCAATCAAACAAGAAAAATCCAAATTTCCATAGAAACAAAGCAATAGAACACATAACAGTCACTAAGTAAGAAATGCATGCAGTATTACCTGAGTGCAATTGCACCTGGGAAGATGAAGCCCAAGCAGACAGCTGCAGTAGCTCCTGTGAATTGAAATGCAAGCCAGATGCTAGGTATGAACACTGCACCAACAAAAACAATCCCAACTAGCCCAGTTGTGATTAAAACAAATCTCTGAATATCTGAAGTAAGGGGTCGTGCTGCTGGAAAGATAAGCCCATCAAGATTAAGGCGCAAAGCGAAGTGTAACACTGGAAATACAAACATCAAATGGACTGCATAGCTAATGCGGACAATGTCATTCAGAATAGCACTATAAGGGACTCCCAAATCTCTGTCAAAGTTGGCAAGAACATCATCCATGGTCTGATCTCCAAATAGAGTGTAGCCAAATAAACTCGTAGCTATGTATATTGTTGTACATAAGGTAAGTGCCACTTGAACAATCCCTTGCATCTGTGAAGAAGTTTTTAATTCCCTCTGTATTGGATGAACTGCACAGGCCATAGAAACCCTAAGTCACTTCAAAAAGAAAATGCTCTCATTTAATGATATCCAAACTGGGTGGTATGAATTATAAGCTTGCTTTGATAAATGGTTAACAAGAAAATTTTCAGTACCATTGTAGTGACAGAGGTAAGCAGTGATCAACACTGGGACAGCTGTGAAAAGCTTCCACAATGAGGCATGGTCAACTACATTTGGGAACAATCTTGGCATGTGGATGTCCCCACTAAACAATTTGAAAACTGAAATGCCGGCGGTGATCATCACAAACAGAACAGCTAATGCCACTGATAATGCAGAAGTAACTTTCAAGGAATCTGCAAACGGTAGGAAATAAGAACTATAACAATGCCCAAGATTAATAGAATCAATCGCACTATTCTTTTAGACTGAAATGTACAATTTTCTAGGCTTGATCATAGTTACCAAATACGGCCGTTTTTTAAAAAAATCCCGTATTTTTGCGTTCTGCCCAGTCCACCGTATGGAACTCCGAAACTTTCGGGCTTTGATTGTTAAAAAATCAGAAAAAGCTAAAATCTCAGCCGTGAATAATTATAAATTTATCAAATCTATTTACCAAACCGTAAAAGCCAAAAATTGCGGAATTACCTACAATCAAGGGCATCTATTTGGAATTTTCTATTTTTATAATAGCTCGTACCATATTAATTAAAGGCAGTTAGAGACTGAAAGTGTAATAATTATTATTTTGTTGTATAGTTGTGTTTAATTATTAAAATTACCATATTTTTTATATATACAAATTACCGTATTTTTTTCCGTATTTATCGTATTTTTTCTATGGACCGTTTTTTTTCCCATAGTTTGTGTCCACCATGTAATACTCTCTGTACGAAAGTTGCTACTGTGAGCTTGATAAAGGTCTCAGAGCATACAATAAAAATATAACCAGTCTCTCTTCTAAGATTTTTTTTGAATACCCACTTATAGGCGTACTAATTATATGATATGCATCAAAGATTCCCACTAACAGTGACACAAAAATATAGAGTATGCAAATGGCTACTTGGAGAAAGCTAAACGCAGAATTAG